>JAQJVL010002561.1:0-92163 GCA_035578905.1 Stictocephala bisonia
ACTAAATAAAAACCTTTTACGAACTAACAACTTAATTAATCTATCCTTCATAATTTTAGATTTCCTTTAAAGTAGGTTCCTGGCCTCTGAGGTGGCTGTGGTCAACCTTACATGAAATTATTTACAAACCTGTACATGGCAGTTAATCTTTGCTTGTTATTAACATTATACGTATAGCAGCAATACATGATTTGACACAAAATCGGTTTTCCTTGTCTTCATGAGAAATTTGTTGGATTTAAGTACAAGTTGTAAAATTGATTTTTATTGTTAAAAAGAATAATTAAGGTAATGTGCATTTTTTGCATTTTCTATATATGCCTACATTAAAGCATCGGCCTATGTTGGATATAGATACAATGTTAAATACAATCAGACTTATATTGTAAATTGAAATTTGGTTCCAACATCTTTATTTTGATTTTTATTTGATTTTATTTCTACTTTTATTTGGCAATAATAGAATTATGTTTTAAAAGAAGTTAAGGCTTGTAGAAAAACAGGTCATGTAAATAGAATACACTAAGACTTTGTGAATAGTAACTTATATGACAATAAAGCTTCTGATTTCTGATAGCTGGTGTGATTGAAGAAAATTTGTCTAACCCTCAAGCTGGCAGTTACTTTTTTCTATAATAGCAGGTGATTTTTGGCTAGTTTGCATACGTTTATTATAAAACTCAAAAAATAGTTATTTACTAATTTTGTATTAATATGTTTACAAGTATATGGACTATCATACAATATACCATAACAATGTTTTATTTCTGTTTGTGGTATATATTATTTATAATTTTATTTTCATTGGTCGCAAAAATGGGGGAGGACCCTGTGGAAACAATGTTATGATAGTAATGTAAAAAATGTGAGCCAAAATATTCAAAATGTTATCTAGTTCCAGGAAATTTAATATTACATATCGTAAAGGCAAAAATAAATTTACTGTGATATAAAAACTGCATTAAGTACACAATAATGAAAATCTGTTTCCATGAAAAAATAAATTCAAAATTTTCCTTAAAGGTTTTTTTAACACTACAGAATTCATTTATGTACCAAAATTTAGCTAAAAATGTTCTATTCGCTCATCTACACTCATCTACACTCATCACACTCATTTGAAATCCATATTCGCCCATATCTTGACGATCGGCGTCTTATGAATAAATAAATAAAACTACTAAATAAATACATATTTGTTGAATGTTGTTAACATGTGTCTACTTGTTAAATTTGTTAATAGGTGTTAATGAAGAATAATACCCTTCCCAAAAAAAATTAACATGTTGACGTCGTAGAATTCCTAATACTTTCAATATGACGTAGCCATTTGCCTACAAACTTTTTAAAAATCGTTATTTTTTCTTGTTTTTGGACATAATTTACCACTATATAATCATTAAATAATAGCAATTAATAAAAAATAAAGCTTAATTTAAAAGTTATGTATTATTTTTTTTTTTTTTTACCCCAGCAGACGCACAGCGCCTATTTGTTACAATACATTCCTTTGACGCGTTGTGCTCCTGCCCGGATACACGAGTTTCTCCTATGCACCTTCTCACAGACAGAATGCTATACATTAAATACTCAAGTCAGCAGATATTTCGTTTTCTTTTACTAGCATTGTACTACGGCACCTGTTGCACTTCACGCCGTCACGCTCAATCCGTGCAACATTTTGTTTAAAATAGAGTAAAATAAAGAATACCATCAACTTCATAAGATGCCATTGCTTTATTTTGAAGTCCCTAGAATAGCCGCACTTAAATTAAACGCCTTAGCAACACTGAATGAATGTATACACCACCAGGTATATGACGGGCTATAGTAATAGACGTCGTACGCCTGTATGGGTACACGACATAATTTTAAAAGTGCTCGTATACCCGTAGGGGCACACGACGTTGTGAACATGTTAAGGAATTACAGGGAATTAAATTCAAAAATATGTTTTAAAATTGGTTAATTAAGAAATGTCCTTATAATTTAGATCTTAGTAGTAATTGAAATTAAAAGTTACTATTAGTTTCATAATTATAGTACAAATTGTGACTAGGCAAACTATTCTGTCTTTATTTACTGTATTTCTGATTTTTCTTTTAATTATTAACCTTTATTTTGCGTAACAGCGTAAATGCGCCTCCTTTTTGTGCTTTGTCAGTGCGTTGCGGAGCAGTTGGGCCTCCCTTGTCCCGCCCAAAAGAAATATTTTTGGTATGAATGGAAACTACATTAGATGCTGAAAACAGTTTAATTCCATTAAAAATCTGTCATGGCAACCACGATTATGGAAGGCCTTAAGCTAGCAACGCAAATCAATCCCTGCCCATTGTGTCAATAGCAAGCAATGACCATTAGTTGGTTTAATTAATATAAACAAATCAAGCTTAGAATGATTAGATTACATCATAATTTAGTATTCAAATAACAATTAATAATAGCAACACACAAATAATAATAGCAGTAAACAATAAATAGCAACTAAACAAACTTGTACAGTTCATTATCGAATTTTTTTCAAATAAACACTGTTGCAGAAGTTAGTCATGCCCGTGAAGTATGAAGATTTAGTGGTGGAATGATTCCCCTCTGCTGAAGTATACAGAAAAAATATATCAAATGTTCAGTAATGTATAGAATTAGTATTAGTGACTTTCCTAGAATATTTCTTCTCTTTTTTCAATTCGAACCAAGAGTATTGTAGTTGTTCAAAATTCAAAATCTTTATTCGTACATATAAAAATACATATTTACATTACACGTCGAGAAATTAAAGCTAGATTTTAAACTAATAAATCCTGTATACAATAGTACAATTTACCAAGAAAATACGATTTTGATTTATTTTTAAATGAATGTAAATTATGCATGTTTATTTCCTGTGGCAGCTTGTTGTAAAGTTTCGCACTTAGGTATTCCCCTTTCAAATACACTAATTTTATGTCCAAACACAGATATAAGCTCTCTAGATCATGTTTAATAATTATGAAAATTACCATTGTTTACATAAATATGTGGGTTGTTTTTAACAAAAAAAAAAAATAACTCATATCCCACCAGACCAGCCAAAGTTAGGATTTAAAATTCATTAAAAAGGGACTTCCAGGACTCGAACCTCCTTATTTTTTTAACTATTCGCAGACGCCACTTTTGGAGGATAAACACTATTAAATTCACTACGCTGGATGAACCCCAGAACATTAACTCATATCTCAAGATCGACTCAACGTGAGAAAAATATACTATTCGTAGAACATCTTGGATTGTATGTACATGAGATGTGTCATAGCAATCACGCATGCTTTTCACTGTCTCATATATGCGTTAGCATAGAGAAAGTAATGTGATAGTCCAAAAAGTTTTTTTTTTACAAGTTGGTCCAAAAATCCATGTTAGGGCCCCCTGAACCCTAATTTTTTTTTTTTTTAATTTTGGTGTCTGACCATATGTGTCTGTCTGTGTGTATGTGCACTTCGTTGGAGACCAAATGGATGGATAGATTTGTATGAAATTTAGTATGTAGGCGTATTTAGCCATTATCTCCAGACAATGTTTTCACTTTTTTGAAATTTTTGTTTTTTTTTATTTGTATAGGCAAAAAACATACAAAAATGAAATTTCTCAAAATCGGCTCTAACGATTTTGATTTAATTTTCAGGAAAGATGCAAATTACAATTTAAAATATTTTAGTAAAAACTGCATGTCCCTAACTTTAATATTTTTTAGTAATAACATTTTTTTATACAGGCAAAAACATTAAAAATGCAAATTTTTCAAGCTTTATTATAATATTTTGATTAAACTTACAGAAAAGATACAAATTAGAATGAAAAATATGTTTTATACATTTTGTTTTATTTATTAGTTACCACCCCATTAAGTTGAGCTGGAGGCCGAAGGCCAGTAGTACAACTCTAGTTGTTGAAGGTTGTTTACATAAATCTGGTGGCTATGTGATTAATTGAACAGCAGTTTTTGAAGATTATTTATGTCCATACTTTTATTTAAATAAAATAAGTGTTTAATCTTTATATTCCTTGGAAATGTAATCAATTGAACATCTGTTTTTATTGATTCCAATTTTTTAGGACTCAGCAGGCCCAGAGCACCGAATATATAATTTATAGTAATCCAAAACCTCAATGTCATCCTCTCAGAATTTTCCATCAAAACATATGTGGCATCAGAACCAACAAAGAGCTACTCGAAGTGCACCTTCAATGTGAAAGTCCTGATATATTGTGTCTTTCAGAACATAATCTTAAACAAGAACAATGTGATTGTTTCTCTATACCTGGATATTCACGTGTTTCGGCATATTGCCGAGATCTGGGGAGAAGGGGGGACAGGGAACACTAGGCTGGCAACTTGTTTCCCATGTTCAGACCTCAGACACGTGGACAAAAATCAGTACTCATTTATTGAAAAGGTATCAGCTCTCAGCTCAGTTATGAATACGGTTTCAGTCAAGAAAATAAAAAGCTTCTACTCCTTCCATTGATAGTACGAATAATGTCTCTGAGCTAAAAGCTAAAAATACAACCAAATAGACTTGCGCTCTATTTAACAAAAACTATTTACGGATGCACAGGATTTAAAAATATTTCCATCTTTATAAAACATCACTTGATGAGTCAGAGCTGATAAAAACAGAAGTAAATAGAAGTGATACAAAATAAGGACAAACAGTTTGCCAAGAGTTACTCATATTACAAATTTGAAATTAATCATAATTATACATACTCAATTTCTTTATTATAAATAGGTATTTTTGTAATAAGAAAAATACAATTTATTATGAAATAGGGAGAATGTTTAACAAAAAATTAAAATAGTCACGATCATTTTATCAAATCTTTAATAGAGTAGTCAGCCACATTTACAATCATTTTACAATTTCAATTGTTATTGACATACCAGTCTTATGAAATTGTCTACAAGAACATATAAACCTATTTAGTTTCATTTAAAAGTGTTATATAAGTTATTGTAACAAAAAATAGGATGTAGTTAGAAAAAATATGCAATTAAATTTATAAATGACTAGCTGAACCCCGCTTCGCCGGTCATAATATTGAATTTGATTATATAATCGAAATGTACAGCATGCTTTCAGTTTATACTGTGTCCAATTTATATCCAGTTTAGAACAGCTGATGTTATATATGATTTAATACTGTACTCAATTATTTTTAATTTTAAAAGTTTAGCCTAACACAATTTTATTCAATTTGTTTTTATTTAACAGCTGTTAATCAAATGAATAAATCAATTAAATAGCTCCATAAGAATAACGTGGGATCTTTAGGAGTCCGTGGGGCGGGACCCTGTGGACGGATCTGCATCAAACTTCACAGAAACCATCTCGGGAGTATACAGGACAACATCCTAAAGTTTCATGGCGATCGGTTGGATGGTTTGGCAGCGCATAAACTTCAAACATATATATATAGACAAACATCCTCTTTTATAAATATAGATGTATAATTCTTTTAACTGTTATTAATTTCATAAACACAAGGTTAAATATAATTCAGTTAGTTTTCCAAAGCTTCGTCCTTTTTGTTGTTTTATTCTCATAATAGTAGTAATATTTATAAGTATTTACATTAGTGAAATTACGTGAATATCAGTCAATGTTCAAAATGTTATAAGTTACAGTTCACGTGAGAAGTTCAGCTTTTGCTGACTACTTCACATCAGTAATCAAATAAAAATCAATTAAAAATCACTACTGGTAAATCTCCAAATCAAAGAGAAGTTCTCTGCCCGAAGGCCTCTAATATAGCTAAACAGATAGTAAACTTTTCAAAGTCAGCTCACCATCCTTCTGACAAACATGTGCTTTTCAACTTGAATTAAATGAAAAAGAGCCAACTGGCATCTCCATAAGTCTCTAGATATTGTAAAGAGGAAGATATAGACAAGGCGATTTTTGCTATACCATCAGAGAAAGCAGCGGATTTTCCAGAAGTTCTGTTGCATGTTGGCAGCAATGTAAAACAATAACTTAAAACAGCCTACAATACGACATTAGCTATAGGTAATTTGCCAAATGTATTCAAGTGATCGAAAGTAGTAGCTGTTCTGAAGCCTGGCAAGAAGCATTAGTAGGCTATCTTATTAAATAATTTAAGCAGGGCCTCCTGACGTCTTATCTCTGGATGAGCTAAATTGCACTGGATGAGCGTGTCACTTATAATAGCTTTCGATATGTATTGGAAGTTGACTTAAACAGCTGATAATGGTAATAGTGTTAAGTTCTTGGGTGTCTTTGTTAACTATCAGCTTACTTGGGAAGTCATATTGATTACATTCTTTCTAGACGTTCCAGAGTTGTTTATCTCTTAAGTCGGCTAAAACATTGTGTAACCCCTAATTATGTTAGAATGGCTTATTTTGCTTTTTTTCAATCTATAATTAAGCATGGCCTACTGTTCTGGGGTAATTCTAGCAGAGTTAATGAAGTCCTGATTTTACAGAAAAACGTTATCCGGATTATTTCTGGCTTTTACCCCCTTTGCAACATTGTCAACCACTTTTTGTCAGATTAGATTAATATTGTAATAAATTTATATATAATTTATCTGGTTACCTATGCTATAAAAAGTTACTAAACCTATCACTTCAAGAACAAGTTCATCTTATGACACTAGAAGCAAAAGAAATATGTTTTAACTGTAGGGTCATTCCATGTCAGTTCAACCAGATCATTTCACCCACCATCTCAGATGTGTATGAAACTTGGTAGCTTTGTTCTATATGTAAAGATAAGTAAAACTACCAAATTTGGAATTTTTATCTCATTTAGTTTTCCAGTTATGGCACTTTAAAGTTTTGACGTGTTTTTGTTAAAATATGGTATAAAGAACTGTAAGCATACTGCATGTTAACACAAAATGAATTTAATACATGTAAGTCAAGTCACTGTTTACATTACATCAGAATATTATAACTCGAACAGAACAACAAAAAACATTTTAGATATTTGTTGAACTAAAAACAGCTGAGAGAAAGAATTATTGAAAATGAACACAGAGATAATACTGAATCTCAACACTTTCCCTCATTTTTAAGAATTTAAAGTTTACTTATTTAAGTCCCATAGCTTGCCACAATGTCACTAGTCTTGGTTTAGGAAGAGGCTTGGTCATGCAGTCTGCCAATTGGAACTCAGCTGGAACATGTTTGACTTTGATTTGTCCTTCTGCCACAAGCTCCCGTATGAAGAAATGCCTTGTCTGGATGTGCTTGGTTCTTCTATGATTCTCAGGGTTTTCAGCCAACCTTGTTGTAGCTTCATTGTCAATCTTAAGGACTGGTACTCCTTTCAACACTGTTATCTCTTCAAAAAGTCTTTTAAGCCATACGATTTCTCGACAAGCTTCACTTGCTGCAACGATTTCAGCTTCAGTGCTTGAAATCGCTACGCTTGATTGCTTCTGACTTATCCAGGTGATTGCTCCTCCTCCAAAATTACACACAACACCAGTTGTAGAGTGGCCAGTTGTTGAATCTCCAGCATGGTCAGCATCGCTAAAGCATTCTAGAAGATGGCAATTTTCTCTTGATTTGTACTCAATTCCATAGTCAGCAGTACCTTTAAGGTATCTTAGAATCCGTTTTACTTTTACAAAGTCATCTTCGGTAGGGTTATCAAGAACGCGGGATGCTTTACTAACAGCAAATGCTATGTCTGGTCTGGTTGCAGTCATTAAGTACATGAGTGCACCCACAGCTTCCCTGTAAGAAAACATTTCTTTTGAACTTTTCACTTTCCCTACTTGCTCTGATTTATTTTCTTTCACAATTGGTGTGGGAGCTGGTTTACAGTCTATCATGTTAAACCTTTCCAGTACATTCCTCGTGTACGCTGATTGAGACACTTTTATGTTCCCGTCCAGTTTCTTTTCTATTTCCAATCCCAAATAGTAAGATGCAGGTTTAGAAGTGATTTTGAATTCCTTCGTCAAGCGGTCCATAAATTCTTGCTGCATTGCTGAATTGTTTGACCTATAGGTCCATCGTCTACATAAAGTGCCACGAGTAGTTTCTTCTCATCTTCCCGTTTTATGAATAGACACGGATCAGCATCAGTATTCTTGAATCCTTGACGATTCATAAAGCTGTTAAATCTGTTACTCCAACGAGGCGCCTGTTTCAAACCATAGAGACTCTTGTTTAGCCTGCATACACGATCTGTACCATCATTGAACCCGTCTGGCTGTGTCATGTAGATTACTTCATCTACTTGACCGTAGAGGAAGGCTGTTGAAACATCAAATTGTGTTAGCGTCATCTTTTTGACAGCTGCAACACTCAAAAGTGATCTGATTGTACTCAGTCTTGCTACTGGGCTGAAAGTCTGGTTGTAGTCCACTCCTTTTTTCTGTGAGAAACCTCTCACTACCAATCTCGCTTTGAGTCTGTCAACCGATCCATCAGGGTTAGTTTTGACTTTGTATAGCCACTTGCATGTTATACATTTCTTCCCAACAGGTAGTTTCTCCAGAGTCCATGTTTGGTTTTCTGAGTGTGAATTCATCTCGCTTTCCATAGCTTGTTTCCAGTAGGAAGAGTTGTCACTTTGCATGGCTTCTTTGAATGATTCAGGCTCTTTCAATTCTTGCATGTTCATAACTGCAGACATAACGTAGTCGTCAAATCTCTTAGGTGCGGTGATTGTAGATCTATTTCGTAGACTGTAATCGTTTGAACTCTCAGGTACGTTGATTTCTTCCTCCTCGTCATCATTTTCCTCCGATTCTTGAGCTGTTTCCTGATTTCCATCGTCGTTTGGTTCTGGAAGTTCATGTTCTTGACACCTTTCACTAGGCAAAGGGATTTGAATCTCTCTGTGTTGGCCCAATAAGGGTTCTTCGTTAAAAACAACATCCCTTGATCTTACCATTACGTTATTTTCTTGTATCCAGATCCGATAGCCACATTCATCGTAGCCTACAAGGATTCCCTTCTGTGCCTTCTTCTGCATTTTCTTTCTTCTTTGTTTAGGTACATGTGGATAACAAGCGCTTCCAACTATCCTTAGGTGCTTTATACTTGGTTTCCGGCCTATCCATAATTCATATGGGGATTTCTCATTTTCACTAGAAGGACCCGTGCGGTTGAGTATGTAAGCAGCACAGTTGATCAGTTCCGCCCATAGGCCTTGTGGAAGTGATTCATGCGAGTGCATCATGGCTCTTGCTGTCTCTATGATGGTCCTATTTTCTCTCTCACTGCAACCGTTCTGCTCCGGTGTGTAAGGCATCGTTAGAGTGTGTCTGATCCCTTCCTTTTGTAGAATATTTCGGACTATGCTGTTATCAAACTCGCCACCATTATCGCTCAAAATTTCTTTGATAATGTGTCCAGTTGTCTTAGCTGATGCCAGAAATAACTTAAGTTTTTCTGCGACCTCTGATTTTTCCTTCAAGAAAAATACACTACGGTATTTGGAATAGTCATCCTTGAACAAGACAAAATATTTGTAACCTGACATTGAATTTTGAAACGGTCCGCACACGTCTGTATGAATTCGCTCCCCAGGGGCTTTGGCTCGTTCTCTTGTGCCAAACTTCAACCTGTGACTCTTTCCATATACGCAACCTTCACACAACTCACTAGGCCTATTCATTGTCAGTTTTAATCCCAGTTCTCTCTCAACTATGGCTTTTACATGTTTCTTGTTCTGATGCCCCATCCGCTCGTGGTAGATCTGAAGAAGGTTTTCACTGTTCGTTAAAAGATTAGCTTGTATTGTATAGGCCTATCAGGTTTTATATTTCGTACATTCAGCTTATATTAGCCACCTCGTCTGCTTCGAGACCCGACTAGCACCACTTTCTCATTTACCTGCAGTTGACAAGTTTCAGTTTTGGATACAAACGCACTCTGTAAATGCTTATCTTGTGAAGCGAGTACAGGTTTTTCCTTATATGAGGTACGTACCACACATCTTCTAGTGTTATCCTGTCCCGACTTCCGTTCACTTCGACGTCCAGTTCAATAGAACCTTTTCCTAAGGCTTTTATAGAATCTCCGTTGGCGGTCATTACTGTTTCCTTAGCAACAAACAGCTGAAACGTCTGAAACAAATCTTGCCTAAATGTTACATGATTTGTTGCACCATTGTCAACATACCAGCAGTCATAGTCGTCTTCAGACATCATTACATCAATTGACATGAGTGTCATATTTTAATTAGCTTTAGGCCTACTATTTTCAGGAGTAGTTTCTGAAGTTGACGGTTTTGGCGGTCTACCGTCTGCTTTCCACTTGGCGCACTGTTTTACTTTGTGCCCATCTTTGTGACAATAATGACAAAAAATTTTCTTGTTAAATTGTTTTGCTGTCGAGCTAGGTTTTACTTTCACTTGACTTTTAGTCTTACCGTCTGATTTGACAAACAAAGCTTCTTGACATTCTTTATTCTGATTATTCCTTTCCAACGCTTTTTTATACGCACACAGTTGCGTAGTCAGGTTATCAACGGTCCGATCAGATTTTGCCATTAATAACCAGCTTGATTTAAAAGCAAAATAATCATCTGGTAACATTCCCAAAATTTTACAGATCAAAAACAAATCAGGTAGAACAAATTTGTTGTCTTTATCCTTTGATATTTCTAGCTTCAACTCATTCCACAAGTTCTTAAGCTTTGAAAGATTACTAGAAATATCTTGGTTTGGATCCCTATTGAAGCTGAAAAACTCTAGACATATGTCATAGGCCTTGTCTTCAGATACTCCGTCAAACAACCTGTGCAACTCTAGCCACACATCTCTTGCTGTTGAGAAACGCATCACTTTCTCAAGTGTTGTATCTGACAGATTGCTTGTAATAAGTATCATGGCTGTACTATCAGCCTTCATGAACTTTTCCAAGTCCAAGGTATACTTGGTTACCTCTTGTGCTGAAGCTCCATCTGCCGTTGGCGTAGGTTTTTGCAGATTTCCCTCCACAATGTCCATCACACCAGGCTGACTCCTCAACAAGATACTTATTTTAAATTTCCATGTTGCCCAGTTCTCCTTACCATTCAGAAGTCCTATTTGTACTTTTGCAAACTCCATCTTCGTTAGCCTAGCCTACCTTTTCCAGTACTGGCCTATTAGTTTACAAAAAGAAATTACACTTACGTAACCAATGCTCTGCTACCATGTTAAAATATGGTATAAAGAACTGTAAGCATACTGCATGTTAACACAAAATGAATTTAATACATGTAAGTCAAGTCACTGTTTACATTACATCAGAATATTATAACTCGAACAGAACAACAAAAAACATTTTAGATATTTGTTGAACTAAAAACAGCTGAGAGAAAGAATTATTGAAAATGAACACAGAGATAATACTGAATCTCAACAGTTTTAATTCCCACATTCTGGATAGCGCCAAACAAAACATGACATAGAAAAGAAAATAATTTCTCATTTCCCCATTTGACACCCAATCTTTATGACAATTTCAAGGCAGGTTCTTTGAGTACTAGGGAATTTGAAAAAAATTACCTCACTAGTCTAAGTTAAACCTAAAATATTATAAAAAATTACATTTTTGTTTAGTTTTAAAAACGCAAGTATGTTTTACGTTAAATTCAATATCTCAAAAAGGAAATGAGATAATCAAGAATTTTTTTTTCTCAAATTATCTGCATGGTATGGGCTTTAATTTAGTGAGATAATTATTCTGTGTATTTTGTTCCTTTTATTTCTTAAGTGCATTGAAAGTTTCAATATAATTTTTACTAGTGATGTGAGGTTCTCTCAATCCCAATGAATACCTATTTTAAATGAAAGGTTAGCTATTACTAAATTTCAATATTTATTCGTGAAGTATAGGTTTTTAATAAGAAACTATTGTGTAATAATTTATCATATTTTTTTAAATTTTAATTCAAAAACACAATATTTAATAATAAAAAGCAATTCTACATTTTGTAATATAAATGTAAATATGTTGACTTAGAAGTTTTGATTGAATATAGTATGCATTCATACTACATGAATATAGTTGAAAGTTAACATTCATGTTACATTCAAGTCTAAAAATAGACAAGCAGATAGTTTGGCTCAACAAGCAGCAAGTTGCTACAGGAAATTTTCATGTCTTGACAGGCTGCAGTTACTTTTCACTCTGACTGTTGATTGTGAGACAGTCTATTGCTAGTGCTCCTTGAGTAAACATTGTTAGTTTTTTAATTAGCATAATACGTGTTGGTACATATACAGTACAAGTAAACGTCACACAACACAAATTTATTACAATATAAGCACAAAATGTACAAATATATTACAATACAAGTACAAATTGCACAAATATTATGGTAATTGATTTCGGTGAACCACGCTCACCTTCCTCAGACCAGAGGGATTCACATTGGTTTCTATACAGACGATCGTGGTTCACCGAAATCGATCACCATAATATTTGTGCATTTTGTACTTGTATTGTAATATATTTGTGCATTTTATGCTTATATTGTAATAAATTTGTGTTGTGTGACATTTACTTGTACTGTAAACATTGTTATAAGTGTTATAAGAGGTTTAGCTTTCTTTAGTGTATAGGTGAATTTATTTCTAAAGGTTTTTTTAATTTATGTTTATTTACATGAATTTAAAATAATACAAATTTAAATACACAAAGATAATTAGTTTTAAATTTACATTTTCAGTTAATCTGTTTGGTGAAATTGTTTCTACTGAATTGCTTACATTTTTATTTTTTCACAATCCAATTATGAAGAAGAACAATTTAACTTGCTTTTAAATAAAGTTTACAGTAATTTAAAATGGACAGTAAGTGTAGTATAGGGTTATTAAAACTGACAGATTGCCATAAAACCACTTATGTCGCAAAAGAGGGGTTGGAAAATGTGTGTGATCTGTCTGATGAGGAACTTAACTTAATAAAGACAAGAAGTGAATTAGATAGTAAAGAAATAATAAACATCTGTTTTTATCATACATCTGAGTTTACTATTGACAAAGTATGAATTCCTACAAAAGGTATGCTGTGATCCATATACCTGTAAAAATCACAAGAAACGCATTAAAAATAGTTTAAGGGTAGTAAATTTACAGCAGAGTGAATCCTGTGTCACAAAATGTCTAAAAGTGAAACCTGGGGAAAAGTTATGTACTAATTGCTGTAAAATTATATTCTCAACTCCAATTAACTGTGAAGAAGTTGATGAAAAGATGATGATGATGTGAGTGATATGATGATGAACAAGTTGATGTGAACAAGGTGATGATTATTTTATCATGTCAACTGAAACTGAAACTCAATTACAAAAAGAAAAGGCTGTTGATTCTTTAAACGCTTCTTTGACGAATGTAGGGTATTCACCTTTCAAATTACATGCATTGATTGAATGAAAACTTAAAAATTGGTTATGCTCAAAATAAACTAGAAAAACTACATGAAAAATTTTAATGAAAACTGATCAGTTTTAGATGTTGATATGCCATCAAAAGTACCTAAATTACAAAAAAAATACTGAGCAAAAAGCAGCGTAAATGGACTTACTTGTTGAGAACATAAAAAGTGAACTGACCAAACTTTCGATAAAGAAGAAAATACAACTATTGACAATTCCCGCATCACTGAATTGGTCGAGAACAAAAATCAAAGATACTTTTGAAGTGTCCATTATTCTATGAGACAAACAAAAAATTATATAAAGAAAAGGGTTTTTGGCCGAACCTGAAGCAAGAAAAGGAAAGATACTGAGTCCCGAGGTTGTTGACTTAGTTGTCAATTTCTATCAGAGTGATGAGCAGTCAAGAGTTTTACCTGGTATGAAAGATGTAGTAAGCTTAGGGAAAAAACAATATGAGAAGGAAAGATTAATTTTAAGTAATCTGAATGAATTTTTTGCTAACTTTAAGTGGGAATATACTGAAATAAAAATAGGCTTCTCTAAGTTTTGTACACTTCGCAACAAATGGTGTGTTCTGGCTGGTGCCAGTGGAACTCAACTCTGTCTGTGTATTTACTATCCAACAAAATGTAATACTTCTAATACATGCAGCACAACTAGAAGAGAGTTGTGATCTACAAAAACTGATTTTGTCTGAAAATTCAAATCAAAACTGTATGTTTAGGCGATGTGAAAAATGTCCATCTAAAGAAAATCTGACCACATTCTTACAAATCAAATTTGAAAACTATGAAGAAGATGATAGAATAGATTACAAGCAATGGGTTGCTACAGATCGGACGCAGATGGTAACACAAACATCACCTATTCATGAAATTTTTGATGAACTGACGTCCAAAGTAGAAAAGTTAATACCTCATTCTTACATTGCCAAAAACCAGTCAAGCTACTTTAAAAGCCTTAAAAATGCTTATGAGTCAAATATAGCCATCATATCAATGGATTTTAGTGAAAATTACTCATTTATGATTCAAGATGAGGTCCAGGGTTACCACTGGACCTGAGACTCCTGTACTGTTCATCCAGCAATCATCTATTTGTGAATTGACCAGGAAAAATTAGTCTCATCCCACTGTATCATTTCTGATGACTTGAATCATGATGTTTGTATGTTTTATAAAATTCAAGAAACCCATATACAATTTCTCAAGGACAATTTTCCTAACATCACAGACGTTCATTATTATAGTGACGGTTGTGCAGGGCAGTGCAAGAACAAATACAACTTCATGAACCTTTCCCTTCATGAAAAAGACTTAAAATTAAAGGCCAATGGTCTTTCTTCACTACAAGCCATGGCAAAACAGAATGCGACGGTATTGGAGGAACTGTTAAGCGGTTGGCGCGAACATCAAGTCATCAAAGGCCTCTTGACAATCAAATACTGACTGCAACTACCTTTTTTCAATTTTGTAAATCCAACATTGCCAAAATCAATTTCTACTTCATCTCAAAAGAATCAGTAGATCAGACTCATTGCAAGCTCGCAAAACGCTTTGAAGGTCTGAATACCCTTCCAGGTACTAGAAGTTTTCACAACTACAGACCCCTTGACTGTTTTGGAACTATAGAAGCAAGACGAGTCAGTTGCGATGAAAAACCAAGTCTAACATTCAACTTGAGAAGAGGATTAACTTCAAATGTTAAAGAAGAAGATCTATATCCCTCTTGCTTCATTGCTTGTACATATGACAATCTCTGGTACTATGGAATAATAACAAATGTTGCCAAAGAAGATGGAGATGTAACAGTAAAGTATCAGCAGGACCATCCCCTTCTTTTTACTGGCCCAAACGAGATGATGTATGTGACATGCCAATTCCACACATCCTTGCAGTGGTTGAGCCTCCACACACCTCAACGGGAAGGACCTATCGATTCCCACCAGAGTGCACCAGATTAGTTGAAAATATATTCAAACAAAAAAATTAGTAAATTAGCTTGCAAGTCTTCTCAGTGAAATGGGTCTAATGATATACATTTGGTGTGTGTAAGAACAGGTTTCTGTATACTTAATTTGTACGTAAATATTAAGTTTATATTTTAATACTGGGCCTATATATCATATCTGAACTCAAATATTTTTAATTCACATTGCTTACTATTACATATACTTTTCCAAATATTAAAATGCAGTTTATATCTTTCCTTTAAAAGCTATAGCCTAGTTATTCATTGTTATTGAAAGAACTCACATCACTTGTAATTAATATATTAAAACTTGCAATACATTTTAGAAATAAAAGGAACAAAATACACAGAATAATAATTTTACTAAATTAAAGCCCATACCATGCAGATAATTTAGGAAAAAAGATTTCTTTATTATCTCATTCCCTTTTTGAGATATTGAATTTAACGTAAAACATGTTTCCATTTTTAAAACTGAACAAAAAATAAAACATGTAATTTTTTATAATATTTTAGATTTAACTTAATTTTTTTTAAATTCCTTAGTACACAAAGAACCTGCCTTGAAAATTTCATAAAGATTGCGTGTCAAATGAGGAAATGAGAAATTATTTTCTTTTCTATGTCATGTTTTGTTTGGTGCTATCCAGAGTGCAGGAATTGAAAAACGTTAAAACTTTTAAGTGCCATAACTGGAAAACTAAGTGAGATAAAAATTCCAAATTTGGTAAATAAAGTTCCTTATATACAAATGAGTTTTTCCAACCTCGTATTTCTTGAAAATCATTTTTAAATGTATTTTTTAGATTTGGCAACCACATTTAGGGTTAATTGATATAGACTAGATCTAAAAAATGAACTATATGATACCACTGCACACTTTGTGCGCCAGTTACTACACAACTGTCATATTCGGCCTCAGTAAATGCTAGTTTGTAGTAAGTCTCACTCACTATGCTAGTGACATTTCAATGTGCGATTATGTTAGCATTATTAGAAAACCTGTACTATAGGACTGTTAAAAGCAACTGGACAAGTATTTAATATGATTTTGTTTTACAACTATATTTATGAAGTAACAAAAATCAGATGGTTTTATATCCACACTAAAAATGTACAAGCATGATAATTAAAAAGGTTAACTGCTGTTATATGTTTTGATAAAATACCAAAGTGGTAGAAACTTAGATTGTTTAAGGCCAGTGGGGCGGAGCCCAGGTTTTGTCCAACGTCCTTGGCCCATTAGTTTAAAAATAAATCTCATTCAGCTATCTTCTTCCTAACTTGAGCATTTCTGAGGGAATCATTTGCATGCGGAATTAAATATATAATCAACCTTAGGCCTAGTCTGCAACCACTCAGCCCTGTAGGTGTTTTGTTTCGGTTTAAAGTGGCCTATTAGCTTATGACATAAAAACATTCTGAAATTTTAGATTTACATGTACTTCTTTGGTTCTAATACCAACTATCAACAATTATTTACTGAAGATTAAAGTGTATTCTTAACAAATATTAAATGTTGACAACATTGAAAAAAAATATCTACAAATTACATCAACTGGGAAAACCATTGCTGAATTATGAAAATTAATAATTCTTTACTAAAACAGAATACAGTCTTTGAAACTATAAAAGCATTATTCAATTTAATTAGATAATATTCTTACTTTGACCAACAAGTGCCTTTAATGACATCTTGACTATAGTGTCGTCTGCCTTTGTCTCTAAACTGACTCACTGATCCTAGTCCAACATTCCTTAGCTCAATGTTAGTTCTTCTTAACCAAAGGCTATAAAACTATAATCTTTATTAATCTACTTTAATTATATAATCTTTGGGTCTTAACTGAACCATAGACCTTCTATTGTATTATTATAGTATAATAGAAGGCCTATGACTGAATCTTAAGAAAAATGCAAACATTCATTACTGTGCCAAAACAAAATAAAATATTCCAAACTAAAATTAAAAACTATGGACTTTTTAAATGAAATTACAATTGTTGTAGGAAATGGAAAAGTTAGTCTCACTCTTTCAGTAAGCAAATGTTCAATGTACATAAAAAAGACTAGACTCTTGATATGTCACCAGTATATACCAAATTGAGCAGAATTTCAAACTAATTTATTAAGCAAAAATTGACAATACAATTCGCATTAGCCAAGTCCTTGACAGATACAATATGATTAAATTAAACCAATAATAAAGAAGGTATAACTAGGTTCCTGGCTAAAATTCCCAAAGGCTGTAAGCGGCAAGATTTATTTTATAGGATTTAAGCTATTTTCTGAATTTATATGTGTTTGACTACAACCTAAGGAACATTTGAAAACTATTAAAGAGATTTATCCCGTTGTAAATTTAATGTTTTTTTATAAAAACATTTTACGATTCTTACATATATGAGACGCCGACACAACGTTGTTGGTATTTTAAGGCGAATATGAATGATTTATGTTTGGGGATTGGCGGTTTATTCATATCATAACGGATAGAATAAAAACTGTTTATCCATCAAAAATAACGGAGAGAATAAGAAGTTTCTATTGAAAAGTTAAATTTAAAAAAATTATGTCTGACAAATTATAAAGTTTCGAAGATGTGCATGGATGGTAATGTTAAAATTCTTTATTCTCGATATGCTTCTTTCCCGGGCTGACGTCTATACAGGGGAGGACTGTTCTCACAGCAGTTTTTGAAGCTTGAACACGTACATGACTTTTTGACTATCATGACCCCAACTAGGAATAACGTAAGCTAAGTAGGGATATATGAGACCATAACATGCTGCTAATATTACGTCATTGCTTACTTATTCTTTAAGACTGTTTATAAGGCTTAAAAAACACCATTCGTTCCAACTTAGTAAAATTAGAACTGGATATTGATAGAAAGGTATCGTCTATGAAAAGCGAGAGTTTGGCAGATAGAGTGTATGAGTGTAGGGGTTGAAAACATATACCTGAGATATATGTCTATAAATGTTACAGCTCTGTGTGCTATACTTATTATAACTAGGTTTAACTACTGATTCTTTTCAAACTATTAGGAAATATTCCATTTGTGAAGGAAAACGTTTACAAGGTGACTAGCTGTTTACCCGTGCCTTGCTACGGGATTAAATTACAAACAGTAATGTTTTAGTTTATTTATGGTAGCTTCACGTGCCAACCTCGTCATTCCCTGCACTCATGAGGGATGTTCGGCCTTCAACCTCACTTGGGAACTCTGCTTTAGCCCCTTTGTACAACTCGGCCTGCGGCCTCGTGGGGAAGCTTGGCGTACGGCCTCGTCTGGAAATTTTGACTGTATCACTATGATTTTTTTTTCTTTTTTCAGTGGCGCCCACAAACATAATCTTTCTAAAAACTGAAAGTATATTAGGAGTCGACAGAAAAATGCCTTTAACCTGATGCCTCTTTTCACTGCTGATGATGAATTAATTAAATTAAATAACTAGATAAGAATAAAATTGAAACTTAAAAGGCCAGTAGGGTGGAGCCCTAGAGTCGGATAAGAATACAAGCACACCAGGAGCCTTCCCGGGAGTAAACTCTACAACTTTTAACCTATACGATGAACGGGATCATAATATAAATAGCATTGTTATGACTGCATCGTATTCAGTCGAAAATTAATATAATGTTAGTAAATATCTTAATATAAAATTAATTTATAATACCAATATTTCACACAGCATATTATTTTTTGACTGGATGCAGAAGTATATTTAAGTATCCACTTTATCACCAAAAAATAAAATATAGCATATGTATAAACAAACAAATTAGTTGCAGAAACATTACATCATATATTTAAAATCTGCATTTCATTTGTTTTGTTAGTAAACAAATCAAACTAAAACTCCTCGGTTAGTTTTCCAAAAATTTCCAATTTCATTTTGATTTTTTCACTTTTCTTTCCTGAAGAAAATTCTACGAAAAATTAGGAATCTTAAAAACAAAAAAGTGAAGGAAACGTGTTAAGCCGTTGTCAATTGATGGAATGACAACAATTTTCAGGTACTCATTTTTATATATTAAGAAAATATAAGAGCTTTAACAGGAGAGACACTACACTTTTTTATCAGAAAATGTCAGCCCCTGGTGGCATTTCATTTTTTTAGTCCTTAATTTACACTGTACGTATTTCTGTCTCAGCAATTGTACTAAGAAAAAAATATTTCAATCATCAGCAAACATCACATAGGTGCTCCTAATAACAGTTGAAAATGAAATTAAAATATTACTTTATGCACATCTAAAAACAATATGTACGATGAGGGGAGTGAAGTAAACGATAAGTATTTTCTAACACCTGGCCCCAATACAATGAACTGAATAAACCCACTTTACTTAGCATACTTCCTAGTCAAATAAAGGCGCATAGAATAATTTTGGAAACGCGGCAATCTGTCTTTAAGCTCAACCGTCATGTAACTGACAACGTCGCGGTAGTACAACCATAGACCTTCTATTATACGGTATATAGAAGGTCTATGGTACAACTAAGGAAATGTTATGTTTTACGAGCATTGCTCTCAACAAGTTGTTATGTCATTTAGTTATAATTTAAAAAAGACAGGTTTAAGAGCCTTGGGGTTCCTCAAGAAAGCACAGGAGTCGAAGTCAAACTTAACTGTAAAAGATAAGGCCAGTGAGGTAGCTCTCCAAACATCGAAATACAGAATCCTCACCTACTATAGTCCAGCCGTTCTAACTTTACCTCTGAGGGGAGAACAACATGGCAACTTTGTATATCTTCTGCGCTTGGTTCCTTCTTGTCCCACGGCTAATTTGTTTCCGGTCTAGATAAATCACTACCAGGGTCTGATAGTTTTTATCAGTTAAACTTGTCCGATTGACTTCGTTTTTTTTTTTTTATTTGTAAACAGTAAAAAAGTACTTATCAGTTAAAAACAAAACAGATTTTAATTCCCACTAAAAAAAAATAATTGTGTACGTTCCTACATTCTTCCCAATTGTGAATCACCGGATGTACAATTTAGAGAAGGACTGTGTGAGTATGGATGCGACGTTGCCTGTGTCAATTTTCCAGTTTAGCCCGCAAACCTCAGAGCTAAAGAGGTAAAACGGCTGGACTATATCGAATTACATAATTAATTGTAGACCAGTGAGTGACAGTCCAGCTTGATTGTGACTACTATGTTGATATTGTCATAGAATAAAGAATTGTTATTGCCATGAAACTATTTACATAGCATGGACAATTGTCACACAATTGTTACACAATGTGGTCAATAGAATAGAATAAAATAACCTCTAACAGAAATATGTTTCTTAACAGCAAAGTACTCCTGGATACTGTAGTATTCTCTACTTGATAAAAATGACTTGAGTTTGCCTCTGAATCTATCCCCAACACATTCACATTTAATATATGAAGGAAATTAATTAGTAAACAGTTTTATTATGTTAAGATATGACTGGTTTTTTTTTTTTTTTTTTTTAGAGGTTGTGTTATGCTGTGGTACAGTAAGAGTGAAGGAGACATGACATAGAGTGGTATTTATTTCGGAAATTAAATAAATGTTTATGTTTTATTAAAAAAAGCTTATTACTGGTATCTACATATACAAGAAAAAAAGTTAGTAAGTTATTTTCTGAAAACGCTCCTCTACATGTGTCGGTTCTCAATCCAAATATTAACTTAACTATTTTGATAGATTTTAGTTCAATTCAACAATCATTTAGGCCCGATTTGTTGTCGATTCTGTATAAATCACATGATCATTGTTGCTTAGTTTTAAGAGCTGTTGTTTTTTCTTGTGCTTTATAATTTTTACGTTGAAAGTTTGTTCCTAGACTATTTTTGAGGTTTTCATATAGATAATGATTCATAATGAGTATAATCATAGTATATACTGAGGTATAATTTATAGTTAAGCCATCTTTGTAACAAATTTCTTGTAAAAGTGGTACTGCCGCTAATAAATAATAGTATTTTAGATTGTTCAAGCATATACTTTCTATTATACCTTTATGCTGTACAAGGTATACCTTCTAGTATAATAGTATATATTATTGTCATACTCAAAAAGTGTCTTCATAAAAGCTACAAACAAACTCTAAGTGATAACATCTATTTCACTTTTAATAGAGTCCGATCAATATGCAAACTACTTCTTCTGCTAATTCTTATGCTCTCCTGCTATAAGAATAACATTTCAATGGCGTAGGATTCGCTGAAAACCAATCCCAAAGCCTTCTGGAGTCACATTAATAACACAAAAACGTGCAAGTCTGACGTCTCTCAGCTCATGCTGGATGACAGGATTGTTACGGGCCCCAAGGATATGAGTAATCTTTTTGCTGATTATTTCTCTTCGGTCTACAGATGCCCATCACAGCCTCCACCTCAATACATCACGGACTCGCCATTAAATGTATCGCTGCTTACATTTTCGTGCAGGGAAGTCTCTGAAGCCTTAGCTTCTCTTGCCATCAACAAAGGCCCTGGACCGTATAGTATCCCCCCGGCTGTGCTCAGACACTTTAGCGGGATACTGGCCCCATATATCACTCTGTATTTTAATGCTTTGCTGCTGAATGGTTGCTTCCCAAAAAACCTGTAAATTATCTACATTACTCCAATCCTTAAAGGCGGAGATGCTTCCGATTCAAAAAACTATCGAACCATAGCCATCCAACCTTCCCTTGCAAAGGTCTTTGAGTCATTGGTCCTGAGTCGGTTATCATTTGTGATGAAGAATATCATATCCCAGGCTCAGAATGGATTTGGGAAGGGTCGTTCTGTGACTACCAACTTGATTCATTATCAAGATGATATTGTGTCTGTCTTCAGTGACGGAAAACAAGTGGATAGCTTTTATCTGGATATGTCGAAAGCTTTCGACAGGATGAGTCATGCCCACCTTCTGGCTAAATTGGAGGCTCTTGGTGTGTCCGGGTCACTACTGAGGTGGTTTCACAGTTATTTGATTGATCGCTCCTTGGTTGTCCGCTACAGAAATGAGCTATCTAGACCATTCGTGGCTGAGTCAGGAGTTCCTCAGGGATATCTTATGGGTCCGCTGCTCTTTTCATTATTCATCAACGACCTCCAAGACATTATAACGGACTCCCGGCTGCTACTCTTTGCTGATGATGCAAAGCTGTACAAGGTCATTGGTTCTATTCGAGATTGACAAGCTCTTCAAACTGACATAGATAATGTGGTTTCATGGTTTATATCCAACGACATGATTCTGAACATAAAGAAATGCTCCATTATCTCTTTTCACCGGCTGTCTAATCCACTGTTTTTCAGCTACACACTGGATGGTTCTCTTTTCAACCGATCTGACTCAGTAAGGGACCTGGGAGTGCTACTATCCACATCTTTGAGCCCTATGAACCACATATCTGCAATCTGCAAGCGGGCAAACCGCTAACTCGGTTTCATTGTTTGAACATCTCGTGATGGTTTCTCCCCCTGGGCCCTGAAGATTTTGTTTGTTCAACTGGTCCGGCCCATCTTGGAATACAGCTCTCCCGTACGGTATGGTTGCCCTACGAACTTGGCTTCATCGATCAAATTGAGCACATTCAATCCCGCTTCATAAGATTTATCGGACTACGGCTGGGTTATGCCTATGATGAGGTTCCTGCCGGCGATTTGCGAAGACAGCTTCAACTTCTTCCTCTCTCATCTAGGTGGGAAATTGCTGACCTCATGTTTCTAAAGAAGCTGATCACTCTTCTACTTCTGACTGCCCGGAGTTGTTGGCACGCCTGGACCTGCACTTCGCTCGGTGTTCTAGAACTCCTAACCTATTCCACAGACAGTTTCGACTGTTTCGAGCTACGCAGTATGCGTACAATAGCACCTTACGGAGGATCCACCGTTTGAGAAATGAAGTTCCCTTGGGGATAGACTTTTTCCACATGTCTGAAGCCCAGTTCAAAAAGGAGTTGTTGAAGACCTACATTAACCTTGATGTCAGCTAAAACTTATTTACATTATAATCTTGCATTTTGTGTTTTTTGTTATTCAATTATTCGTTATTGTTATACTTATTTTTCTCTATTGTACTTAAGCAATACTAGCATGTGTTTGCGTACTAGTCGCAATAGTTTATATCACAGTAGTCACACTAACTTATTCAACCATTAATTATTACTCTTGTTTGTATTTATGATATTGTACTCATTATAGCACCTTCATGTTGTTGCGTACTAGTCACGCTAGTTTATATCAAATTAGTTATACCAAACTTTTTAACATACTTATTACTAATTATTTATTACTTTGCTGTATCATCGTCTATAGTCTAGTTATAATTAAATATTCTTTAATCAGTCGTCTGTGCAATAACGTTTGTAAATGTAAAATGGCGTATACCATATATGTACAAATAAATAAATATTATAATAGAAATTCTATGGTTCAAATACAAACTAATCTTTTTTATATAGCTTGTTTTTATAAGCCTGTGTTTTCAGTCTTTATGTTACATTTACACCGGTTATTGTTTTTGTTTTGGATACAAGGTGAAGGAAGGATTTGGAGGGAGTTAGAATCATAACAAAACTATCGTTAGGCTGAATTCTCATTAGGAAATTAGGAGATACATTTCACACTATCTGCGCTTTAAGGTAAGAAAATAACTTCAATGATGTACTTTCTTTTTAATAAGTACTTTAAAACCTATTATTTAATTAGACATAAAAAACTAATCCTAATTCTCATAATTTCAAGGTTATGTTAGCAATATGACTATTTAATTTTACAATTATTGGCACTCACTAGGACAATAACCAGGAACTATTTAGTCTTAACACTTGATTTATTAAAAAATTAGTTTATGACACTCTCAAACATGATATAAATTAGCAAGGTTTTTGAGACGGCATTTGGATAATGTTTTGCACTAGCAAGTTACACCTATTTTTTAATAGGTTGCACCTGGTCTGAATGTTTGAAGTTAACAGTATTAGATTTGATTATTTTTCTGTTGAGATATTTTTTTCAGTCTGAAAATGGGCCTAACACAGATAGCTTAGGTAGCTTTAATGTCAACTACTTCCAGACATATATCGCCATTAGGCCCTATTAGGAATCTCTGTTTTTGAAAATGCATTGGTTATTTGTTGTTGCATTAGGTAGCTTTAATGTCAACTACTACCATACATATATCACCTTTAGGCCCTATTAGGAATCTCTTTGTTTTTGAAAATGCATTGGTAATTTGTTGTTGTTGATTAATTGAATGTTTATCCTGAAGAACTTTGCTGGTTATACTTTAAATCTTATGCTGCTACATTACATCAGTGAAGAATATTATAAAATGGTACTGTACATTATGTTTAAGACCTTGTTCCTATCTTAGTTACTTACCTAAAAAAATAAAAAAACCTTACAACTTGAGCTCTTCACAATTATAAACTTCTAACCTAAACATTGTTAGTATAAATGTAGTAAAGGATGTTTGGAGTTATAGCTCCTAGTGAGCTTTGGTTGTTACAGTTAATTTTGATGATCTGTATATAGCAAATTATTCATGTTCATTCAGTATCATCATTAAAGTTAAGATCAAAGCCTCCAGGAAAACATCTCTTGTTTGAAACAACATTAATTTGAATTAGGCATATACAAATATTTTGTGTTGAATACATTTTATAACAAATTAATACCCTTTGCAGATTTTGCAGAACCTGAGAATGATAGAATAAAATTGATTTTACATTAAGGGTGATAAAGAGGTCAATGCTATGAACTGACTTGTGAAACATTGCCTATGATGGCCTGAGCCCTGTTTGCAGCATGATTGAGTGTGTGAATAATGCCGCAACACTTTGTTTCCAGTGTCTAAAATTCATCACAGACCGCTGTGATTCAGCCAGGTTATTTTTACTTTACAATGCTATACAACAGGAAATGTCAAATTGCAATGTACTATTAAACAATTAGACATTTATTCTGTTGTCTACTATCTCCACAATATTTTGTCCTATCATTAAATTTTGTCGAAGAGGAGAATAAGAGAAATATTGGTAAAGGATGTTCTTGATTTATTTGAGTATGAGCTTTTTCAGATAATTGACTTAAGACATCAGCTCTCAAAAAGTAGAGCCTTTCTAAGACTTTCATTATAGGCCTGACATATTGTGACAGTGCCAAGTTAGTGCCTAATAAAGCATGTATTATAAAAGAGTAGTTGAGATTGCAGTCTCATTTCAGCTTTTTGTTCTATCATTATACTTTATAGAAATAGCTTTGCTGCAAGGGTAGGAAACGATACGACCATGGGTAGATAAACTATCAAGACGCTTATCTTTACAAATGGAAGCGCAATGCTAACAGCAATGTTTATTTACTCATTCATTTTTTTATTTTTATTTATACACCTCATTATTAGATATTAGTCCATTCTGTTATATTACACATAAAGCTTTAGGTCCCCTGTCTATAGGGCTATTAATAAATTGTCTTTTCTAAGGATCAATCAAACTCAGTTAGTAACCAGACTACATGGGTCATCCATACTCATACTACACTCCTGTAGCATTCATATTGACCTTAAAATACACAAAAAGTTGTGTCTGCATCACATCTAAGAATATTATTATATTTATATGAAAGTTAACTATTGAATTAAGTGTAAACTGTTCTTTTACTTTATTTTGCAGGCTTTGCAACTCTCTTTGTTTTTTAACTGCAGTACAATGAAGACTAATGTTAATATTATTGAGGGCTCAATAAAATGTCCAAAAAAAGAGCTTCAGTTAAAACCAACCTTATTAGGAGGTCAATGTTTTAGGTGAGTATTTCTATGAAACCTATTAATTTAAATGTTGTATAAATATGACGTATATTTGTTTCAACTCATCAGAATGTTATGGTTTTTAACCAATTAAAAGGATCTCTTATTAAAGTTCTTAAACATTAACCAGGATTCCTATTGCCCCAGTTTACAATTCACTTCCATATTTTAGAGGTCCTTGATTAGAATATGATCAGCCTGGCAATTTTTCAATATGATTGGATGGAAAAGTCGGGCCATATATTTCTAGCTGATGATACTAATAAATGAGCACATAACAATTAATTAACAGAGATATTGAACATTTCATAGTATAATTGAACTAAGTAAACTGTGATTATAATAGTCCATTATAAACTGTCTTGATACTGAAATATGACTGCTAAGAAATGTTCCAGAAATTAAATTATTTTGCTGTGTCAGGCATAGGTAAAATTATCTTTCACATAAAGAATGAACTTTTCTGATTCATATCTGAACTGGCATGGGAAGATGTAACCACAAGAAATAAATGGGAAGCTGTACAATATAAGTCATGAAACCGAAGAGAAGATATTCAAACAGTAGATCACTTAGTCACAGATTGTCCTCTGTATGTTTTTCCAGAAGTATAGCTGGTATTCACAGATTTAGCTAGGATAGTCAAAAGTGGCTGAATGTGATGTATTTAGCTTTATAACGAGAGATGATGTTTTCTTGTAATTAAAAACAATTTTAGTTCTAAATAATAAATAAATACTCAAAATACTCCGGAAAGATGTCTGGCTGCCTTTTCAGAATAAGATGACACTGTTCTGGAATTGCTAGTTGGATGGTCACCATTCTATTTAATTACAAAAAAGGACTTTTAGGGTATCAGTAATATTATCCACTAACAAAATTGTCCAGACCAGTATGAATTAACATATATACTGGTTCATGTAATTATGGAGACAGTACATATGACGTGCTCTACTTTGTCGTAATTTATATTGTTATTTTTTCTTTCTCATAAATTGTTATTTATATTTCAAATTATATCTTACCATGTATGATGAGGTTAAGTGGTAGAGAGGGCTTTGCGCCCTAACTTCGCATGATAGAGAAGGCTTTGCAGCCCTAACTTTACCTCATGTAGTAACAATAAAGACAATTATATTTTATTTGTATGGTTATCTCCAACTTTAACATTAAATAATTGTTAGTTGTCATTTTTTCACTAAATAATTTATACATCAGTAACAGTTCAACTTGTCGTGTTCAAATTTTTCTAGATATATTTTTTCTACAGAAAATGGTATGAAAAATAATAAAATTGATGTCTAAAAAAAAATTACTTTATTAATACGGTTATTGAATATAAATTATATAATTTATTTAAGTTTGTATAGCTATTTATTACATTGTATGCCATTAATATATTTACTTTCTGTGGTGTATCCCCCCCCCCCATGTAACTTATATTTATTGTATAAAAAGCTAAAATTGTTTAAGTTTTATGGCTAAAATATTTATGTCATGCATGGATGAAATGTTGAAGATAATCATTTTATTATTTTTTTTTAAACATTACTTTGAAAGAAATGCACCTGCTAAAATTAAAATCATTCACTCGATTAGTGTTTCTAATGTATAAACTGTATTGCAAAAAACACAAAAAATTGTATATATCTGGGCAACGAAGCCTTTTACACAATGCTTGATTAATATAAGTTTCTTTATTTGGATCATAAAGCTTTAAGTTTGTGAATTTTATTTAGGAAATACCTTGTAAATTGTTATAATATAACTGAGAAAATTACGTTTCAGATGGAAGCAGCTACCAGATAATGGAACAGATATTAGATGGAGAGGTATATTCAATCACCATATTTGGACTCTTTCACAGTCTGACGACTATCTAAAATATAAAGTATACATTCCTAATTGTTTAGCAAACCTGAAAGTGAAGAATGAAGGATTTACAAACAACTCTAAACTAAAAACAAGCAAAGTTAGAGATTGTAATCATGTAGAAAATATGTTGGTAGATTATTTACGGCTTGATGAGAATCTTGAAGATCTCTATTCTTATTGGTCATCACGAGATCAACAATTCAACGACAGTGCAAAAGACTTTTTTGGAATTAGAGTTTTGAGGCAAAACCCAGTTGAAAATATATTCTCCTTTATATGTTCAACAAACAACAATATTGTCAGGTACCAAACTATTCCGTGTCTAAAAATATAACACCTTGTAATTAGCAGCTATTTTTTTATAAAAGATTTTTCTGTTTAAAAATTGTCGGCGTTGGGTTGCTCATAATCCTCAATTTAAATAACAAAATTAAATTACATGCAGATCTCATGGGAAGAAGCCTGATGATTTCCCAGTTCCATCACCGTGGTGAAGACAATGGATGTAAGATTGTAATATCTCCAAGAAGTTAACACACATTTTATTGCATGATTCTATACATGCATGAGAAAGGTTGTAAGCTTTTTGGAATTTATTTTAGAGTCTTCCATGGCCTCAGTGTATTGATGTTGTTCTTATGTCATTTGTATTTTGTTTTGTCACTGTAACTGCCAACTGCAGTTTACTTTCAGCTGTAACTGCAATCTTATCTTAGCTAAGTTTAAATATTTTCATTCTGTTGCTAAGCACAGATATTCAGCTAGTTATGATATATAAACCCAAAAATGAAATATGATGACTACACGTGTAACGCCGGTACTACTTATCTATTATGGAAGTCCATCTATGTAAAGGTTTTGATCAATTGGTGAGAATGATATCTTTGTTTGTTTTTTTATTGTTAGTTTGTTCTCTACTCATGGTCATCATGGATGAGACACTGTAGAAATGTGTTGTTAAGAACTGAGACTTAAGCTTATCAAAAGATCCAGTTACATCAGCATTCACAATCACTGTCAGGTGTAACTATGTGACAGATGTGTTGAGATATTTAGATGAAATGCTCTCAACACTAAACGTTTTAAGTGTTGACACATTTTGTTACATTCAGCTACAGTACTCTTTTTGTTGTTGATTAAGGAGATAGATCATCTAGTGGATGCTATATATAAACTAACTCTGATTGTAGGTTATATATATAAACAGTAACATGACCAATATTTGATTTGTCATAGTACGAGGCGTGTTTTTAAAGTAAGTACCATTTTGGAATCCCGCTGCTGTAGCGCTGCGGTAGGCGTTCAGCACATGCGTGCTGGATACTACTATCTATTAGCGAGCCACAGCCGCCATTACGGATCCAATCGACTGTATTTAAAGACACTTATGACTGCTTAAAATTCCTCCTCAGATTAAAAATGCCGCCGACTGTGAATTATGCGCTGTGTACATTTTCTTAATGCTAAGGGTGTGGAAGCAGCCGATACTCATCGTGAGTGTCACGGTGACAGTAAATTTGGTTTTACAAATCATAACCATCACGATTCTAATGGTCTAGGAATGTGAGAGAACTGGTTAAACATTTTTTGTGTGATTCTCATCAAACGTTTGTTTTTGTGATTCTCCGTCAGCATTTTGGGAACCTACCGTTAGCATAACATTCTGTACTTCAAACGGTCTGTCACAATTTCAATAATCGCACTTCTTGACACTTGAAGACAGACTACATAATGATACATTTGTAAAGCATCTGTTTTCTCTGACTTTTTTCATCGACCTTTTGCACCAAGAAATCAGTGAAGGTTTCCGACTTTGTTCATCATCGTGCACATTTGCACAACCTTAAAAGCTCACTCCCATTTCCATTCCATCCCATCACTTATTCTGTTTTCTCAATAAACTTCACAGATCTCTCGATGAATGTCAGCTGCTTAAATGCCTTTATCGTTTCAAAAACTTATCACAACATGTACTTTACAGTTGGCGGCATTTTTAATCAGAGGAGGAATTTTAAACAGTCATAAGCGACCTTAAATACAGTCAAATGGCTCCGTAACAGTGGTTGTGGCTTGCCATAAGATAGTAGTATCTAGCACACATGCGCTGGACGCCGACTGCAGCGCTTTAGAGGCGGGTTTCCAAAACGGTACTTACTTTAAAAACACGCCTCGTATATGTATCTTAAACAGCAACAATAATAAAAGAGCATGTTTAAAATTCTTTGTTTTTGAAATTTGTTAATGATGGAGTATCAGATGGGGAAGACAAAGGTTGTTGGACATTTGCCATCACTACGTAAAAATTACCAATCACAGCTTGGTACAGAATACAGGTAATTTTCACGTAATGATGGCAAATGTCCAACAACCTTTGTCTTCCCCATGTTTATAATTGTTATATGCAGTACTGTGTTACCAGTTTGTTTTGGGTGTTACGTTTCTATAATAGTATAATTGCCACAATTTATTGTTCTGGAAAAAAATAATGTAAAATAATATTTAGCCAAATAAGATGTAGAAAATGTACATGTTTTGTATCAGAGAAAATATTGACTGGATTGGTTATCCTATTGAAAAACTGGGTACTGATTTTTCATTTCAAATTGACTATATGAATGGCAGCTGTAATATTTCGTAAAATTTACCTAGTTGTTATCTGTAACTGACAAATTAATCTATCCATTGTTATTTGCTTGGATCTTGTTATCCATTTCTCATACTGTAGATATAAAGTTGTGCCTGGATACATTCTACTGATCAATTTCCAGATTGAAATTAAGAACAAGCATCTCAAAATAGCAAATCACTAGAAAATATTCAGAAACTGCAAAAATTGCCCTGGTGTGGCACTAAGATTAACCTATGTGAAGACTTTGAATGTTTACTTACTACGTCAATATTTTTCACTTGTTACTCGGTTTCTACCAGAGCTCCATGCTGTACAGTCTCACATCAGACTACAATCTATCTGACCACATATTATTTAACACGTATGCTGTGAGATTTTACAGAATGGATTTGAGTTGTAAATCGAGTAACAGCTGTTTATATATGTCTTTATTCAAGATTACCATCAGGAAAGTATTTGGTTAGTAGGTAGGAATTTTTATAGATGATAAGCAATTGTAAAATCACCTGTTTTGTTTATAATTTGATTTACCAATCGGTGATGAATGAAGTCTATGGCAATATTTAAACATGTATATTAAAGAGAAGAATTCAAAAATGTTTTAAAAAGTTCTAGCCACTTAGTGCATTATACTTCCAAATCTGTTGTGTACATTCAAAAAAAGCTTAGTGTTGAAAACTCAGTTTCCTGTAGATTAATATTAAATTATTATGTTTGAAATGAAATGAAAAATGTCTTTTGTGTTTGTTCTTTTTTATACAAATGACCAGGCTAGGACTGTGAAGTCTCTCTTACTCCTATGATCAAATATGGGCCCACCACCCGCCAATACGTGTACGGTGATATTGAGCTCTGTATTCTCCCATGTGCAGTTTAAAGAGGCAATAAAAATAGCTCTCTGATCAGTATCAATCAGGTGGTCCCAGTTAGTTATTTAGCAGATATTACACTGAGATTTGATTTATCATTTACTTATTTTAATTGGTAATATCATAGATTCCATACAAAGAGATAGATTGTTCATACAATGCTAAATTGTCCGTCTCTAATTATCAGCTGTTTTGAGTTCCAGTAACGGAACATTGCTAATAAACATGATAGAACTGTGACTGTTATTGTTTGATTGGGGACACCTCTGCACCCTTTGCGTGCCAACCCCGTTACTCGATATGGTCATGAGGGAAGCTCTGCCTACGGCCTCACCTGGGAATTTTGTCTCTAGCCCATTTGTGGAAATCGGCCTGTGGCCTCACCTATTGGGAAGGTCAGATTTTATTGTACTCCCACTTTTTGAGTCCCATATCAAAATGTGTAATGATATGTTAGTTACAAGAATGAAGTTATCAGGTGAGTTTAAGAACTAAAGATGCCCTGATGAAAGTGGCAATGGCACTGAAAATGTGTTGTTCCTGTATTTTTTTTACTGTTACTGTAAGATATTAGTGGACTTGTCTTCTAAGGTAAGTTTGCTGATGTCCCATCTCTCGTAATATACTAATTCCTGGCCTAGTACCCTTTAACCTAAACTAAAATAAAAAATATGGTTCACTTTTTTTACCAAATGATGACTAATATTACTAAACTTGTATCACAATAGTACGAATTCCTTTTGACTAGTACTTTTGGTGTTTGAAAGTAGCAAGCAGTCTGTATTGAACTAAGTTATTTCTGAGAATTGAAAGAAGTCTTGGTAATGACTGCAGGAATGTAGGCTGGCCGAAACTCGGGTTCCACACAATGACAATATTTTGACAACACATGAATAGGCCTGTCCCTGCCTAACTGCTCCCTGTGCATATTATTCTGTCAAAGACAACTTTTTGTTATCGTTCTCATAATGTAAGGTATATGTATGTAATCTTTTCCGTCTCTGTATACTATCTTTACTTAAATCAGTTTGTTTTAACACTATGTAGACCACTCACTTACTATTATTATAAATCTTTCATATTTTTATTTGCAGGATCACTTCAATGGTAGAAAAACTATGCTTATTTTATGGAGAGAAAATTGCGGAAGTTGATGAAATAACTTATTATGACTTCCCTACTGTGGCAGCACTTGCTGCCGATGGTGTAGAGGACAAACTGAGAAAGGAAGGGTTTGGATACAGAGCCAAGTACCTACATGGTTCTGCGATCAAGATATTGGAACAAGGAGGGGAATCTTGGCTTAAACAGCTGCAAATACTTCCTTATTTGGAAGCAAAGCAGCAGCTCATGACTTTGCCTGGAATCGGTGCCAAGGTACTGATTTACAATTGCTTTCAAGAAAGTCAGAGGTCAGAATTTTTATGGATTACAATTAATGAGTATCACTCGGAGCTGAATAATCAATTGTAAAATCATCTGTTTTGTTTATTGTTTGATTTACCACGTAGTGATAAATGCAGTTTGTGATGACATTTAAACACGTATAATTATGTTTATTGAACATGTATATTAACACTTTAACCGCCGGTTAATTTATTAATAGTTTCCGTAATCGCCGAGTCAGTCATTTTTGACTGACTATAAACATTTCATTCGCGCCGTGTCAGTCGTATAAGCCGGCTCACGCCAGGCGAGTAGACGATAGATTTCCCGCTCATGTTGCACCATCTATCGGAGGTTAGACTAACCTGACTGTGACAAAATTTATACTGATTGGTTCATCTAAATGTCAAAAAAATGAATATACTATCAGCTGACGTCAGTCGTATTTGACTGGCACGCCGTTAGGTTATTTGTTCCTCTGTGATGCCATGTCAGTCTTTGTCGACTGATACTAAACAATCTTCTTTCAGCTGTTTTCTACTAAGTCATTGCACTTATCATTTGAATTAATACGTCGTCATTGATATAACCTTACTCTCTTTGCCGAACTACAGGTATTACCATTTTGTATTTATATTGATATTAGTTTTTTACTGTGTGTTAGTTGTTTAGTGTGTATTAGTTATTTTAGTTGTTGATACATTTTGCAGATGAAGAGTTAGCAGATCAAGTTGACCGCTTAGCTAAATCACACTCATTTATAAATTCACTGATTAATAATTACCAAACTGTGTACAATGCAGGTAAAATCATTATCATTGATGAAAGCATGATTCCTTGGAGTGGTAGGCTCGAATTTAGGCAGTATATTCCAACAAAAAGACACAGGTATGGTATGAAGCTATTTAATCTTTGTGACCCTGTCGGTTATACGTGGAATATTCAGGTGTATTGGAAAAATGGACCTTGCTCCAAATTCAAACGTTGGAGACACTATTGTTCTGAATTTGATCAACGGTTTGTTAAATGAAGGTCGTATTTTTTGTACGGATAATTTCTACACCAGTCCTTTACTGGCAAAAAAGTTTTTAGATTCCGATACTTATCTTGTAGGAACTCTTCGCAGGCAGCATAAACACCTTCCTGAAGATGTAGTTAAAGCTAAACTAAGAAAAGGATAAATTGTTTGCTAAGAATCCAAAGAGAGTATTATAGTTTGTAAATGGAAAGACTCACGAGAAGTCCTAATGCTATCTACTATGCATGGACCTGATATGGTTCCTGTCAATAGAGTTCAAAGAGATGGAAAATCCAGAACAAATCGCCAGCCCCCAAAAATGAAATCTAAAATTATCCTACATTATAATTTAGAAAAAAGTGGAGTTGATTATTCTGATCAAATGGCGAGCTATTCGCTTATAAACATAAGGGGTATAAAATGGTATAGGAAGCTAGCCATTGAATTAATTACCGGAACATCGATGGTTAATGCCCATGTATTATATTTACAAGCAACAAAAAAAACCACAATTACCAAGTTTAGAGGTGAGGTAGCCAAAAGTTTGTTGGGACCTGATAGACCTACAATCGTTCACCTTCTGGAAAGAAACCTCATTTATTGAAGAAGAGGCAAGAAAACAATACAAGTGACCGAAAGAATTCCATGTTACAAAAAAATTAAAAGCACTAGAATATCTAGGGAACAAGCCAGATCAGCTGTTAAGAAAGTAAAGACATTTAGCTCAGGTTGTCCTGACGAGCCTACTATGTGCCATTCCTGCTATCTGACGGCTCATGAGCAAGTTTAAATGAAAATGTCAAAACTAGTATATCATTTTTGTTTGATTATTAGCATTTTTTTCACATAATTTCTTTATACATTTCTCAGTTTTTGTAGTTTTATATCAAAATATAGTTACGTTTCTTTCAAAAAGTGTTTTAATTTATCCTTTTAAACTTCAATAAGGACAAATTAAAATTTAAAAACCTTACTGTCAGTCATATTTGACAGACACCAGTCTTATTTGACTGAGTAGCAAATTTGCTGTCAGTCAATTTGCCCCAAATTTAACCTATAAATAAATTTATAAAGACGAGTTTCCCCAAATTTTCAGCTTAAGTATTTTACATGTTGCATTTAAAAGGCGAGGAAAATAAAAAGAGTTAGCACATTTATATATTTTTTGGTCCTGAAATTGTTAACTAATATTAACATTTGGTGGATAGTATAATTTTTTTAAATTATGAACATTTAATATTTGGTTTACAAAAATTAATATGCCTGACTATATAATTTAATTTAATAATTCTTTTGGCTTTAAATTATCTATCATCTGTTATTTGCTATCAATAAAATCAACTCAACTGTATTGTTAGTGTTTTTGGCCTGTGCATGAACTTTATTCAACGAGTAAAGTACCAACCATTAGCTCAGTTGAGGATTTGAACCTCGGCCTTTGCCCTCCTCAATCGGAAGCCGTATCCAGTGAGAAACCACGCCGACATAACACCTGTGGACATAAATCATCTCCAAAATCAAACTGTTGCTCTGTCATGGTTGATTAGTTTTAATTATGTGTTTGGTCAAGTCGTTTCTGTTTTAACTATGTGTATACAGTTTTATCTTTATAATGCCTTCTTGCAAAATGTATGGCAGTTAAATTTTATATTTTGAACTAATTATATATTTAAAGTGTAAATTTAAAATGGTGTGTATAATTTTATATTGTAGCTATAGTTTTTTCTTCATAATGCCTTCTTGAGTACCTATTGTATGGCTGTCAAAACACATCTAAAAAATATGCTGATGGTATCACTTTTAACAGTTAAGACAGCAAAATACTGAATTTTAAATGTACATATGCTACATTTCATGTACAGTACTGCTGGTCATATGCTTTGGTTTAACCTTGCATTTCTCATTTCGCCATCACCCATCATGACAAGGTCATGGGCATAGCTATATATCTCCATTTATGTTAAATACTAAAATCAAAACCAATGTATAAACAAAACATATTTGAACGGGAATGCAGAGGACAATTTTAATGTTGGCGGAATTATTATACCGTTTTGACTCATTCTCATTGTAGTAGGAGTGGTGCCTGTCTTTTCCAATCACTTTCTTTTATTATATCTTATAATGAAGGGAAACAATTAGAATATCACCAGATTACATCATCGTTTCTATATTTAAATCGTGGGAGTGACTGGGAGGAGGTATTATCAATGCTTTTTTTATAAAAGAGCAAAAGCAATTACTACTCCTCAGTATTGAAAATGTTTCATATTTTAATAGCACGATTAAAAGTATATCAAACAAATACATCTTTAACATGAACAAATACATCTTTAAACTCAAACAGTCTGCTATGTACTATTAATGACTAATTTAGTCATTTATTACTTTAACAATGTACTATGCTTACCAGTTTATGACAGTAGTCAAATTCTCGTTTTTCTATGGATTGATTTTCTTTAATCCAACAACATATGGTGGTCATTATCAAATTCGACTTGTAATTCACAAATCCACACCATATTGTCAGTTGTCCCTTTACCAAAGTAAGGTTCCAAAGCACACATGTAATGTTCAGATTGTACGGTGGTCTTGGCCCAATCACCCACTCATACACAGACAGTGGTATTGGCCTACTCATTAGCCCATACATGTACAGTGGCATTGTCTTATATCATAAAGTCATTAAAAATTGAATTCACATTTAATGAAAAAACGTTAATTATTATTAAAACTCCTAATATCTGTTGATGAATATTTTGACAGACTTAGTTTTACTGTTGATAGAATTTGAGTTTATTTTTAAATGTTCAATGTTACAAATAAATCTGATTTGACGTTGACTTTTATGTTCCTTTACTAAAGTAGGAAATATTAAGTATATTTTATTCTTTCAGGTTGCAGATTGCATCTGTCTGATGTCTTTGAACCATCTGGAAGCTATTCCTGTCGATACTCATGTTTTCCAAATCAGCCAACGTTACTTACCTCATTTGAAATCGTGTAAAACCGTCACTGACAAAGTATACAATGAAATAGTTTGTTACTTCCAAAATTTGTATGGAAAATATCCAGGATGGGCTCATTCTGTAAGTACAGCAATAATGATACTGTTGTTGAATTTTATTGTAAACTTTATGTAATAAGATATATATATATATATATATATATATATATATATATATATATATATATATATATATATATATATATATATATATACGTGAGTGGCCGTAGCTAAGGCGGTGGCTTACCACTCAGCCGGTATGGGTTTGATTCCCGATGTGGCCTCAAACAGTTTCGGAAGCCACGTAAAGTCGTCGGTCCCCAGGTTAAGTATACTGTTAATGTATAATGTTATAGAGGGGCTACTGAGCCATAACTTCGCCTGCTGAAATAAGACGATCTTTAACTTGGCTTGTCAACAATTGATAGAAGGAAATAAAAGTGACGATCAGGGTTGCAGTATCTGTATAGCCAACACTGCATAAAAGAGCCTTATAATGTGCAAAAAATCCAATAAATAAATAAATCTTAAGCTGGAATTTTAGTCATGAATCAATCTTTCAAGTGCTGAATAGTAATTATACACTCTGGAAATTTCATAATTTATCTGAGTTCTATTTTTGCTCCTGTTTTGAAAATATGTTTAAAGACAAGGTAAGATTGCATTTTGTGTCAAATCCTACTAGCACAGAATAATACAGTGAGTTTTTCTCACATTACTTAGCAAACCCTTTGCATGATGAAAACTTTGTCAACAACGTATGGTAATGTTTGTATGATAGTAAATGCTTCTTGATTCTTTAGAGGCAGTATACTTGCCTTAAGTGAAGCCGGCCAATTTTTGAATACTATTACGGACAAAGTTTGGACTGTAAAGTCCCATCTCTCATTTAACCCCAAACTTAAGTATTTACCCAAACGCCCAACTAAACACGTACGATGGTATTAACTCACTCACACGCCCATACCCGAGCAGTGGTATTGGCCCACACGTCCACCCATGCACGAGCAGTGGTACAGTGTCAAACCAAGATGGTGGTAAGAATGCACGAGTCGTCTTTGTTTCTTTTTATTTAAAATAAAAAGTTTGTCTCGTCAGTTCACATGGACCTGCAGGCCTCTGCATGAACTTTATTTATACTTCAACGAGTAAAGTACCAACCATTAGCTCAGTTGAGGATTTGAACCTCGGCCTTTGCCCTCCTCAATCGGAAGCCTTATCCAGTGAGACACCACGCCGACATAACACCTGTGGACATAAATCATCTCCAAAATCAAACTGTTGCTCTGTCATGGTTGATTAGTTTTAATTATGTGTTTGGTCAAGTCGTTTCTGTTTTAACTCCGTGTATACAGTTTTATCTTTATAATGCCTTCATGCAAAATGTATGGCAGTTAAATTTTATATTTTGAACTAATTATATATAGTTTTATTGGTGTGTATAATTTTATATTGTAGCTATAGTTTTTTCTTCATAATGCCTTCTTGTGTATTGTACGGCTGTCAAAACACATCTAAAAAATATGCTGATGGTATCACTTTTAACAGTTAAGACAGCAAAATACTGAATTTTAAATGTACGTATGCTACATTTCATGTACAGTACTGCTGGTCATATTCCAGTTCATTAAAATCATTATCCTTAAGGTGCATATGTTTTTAGGAATAAACTTTAAGAAACACTTGTAAGAATATTAAGCAATGCAATGAAATGAAATGAAAAATGACTTTATTGACAACAAAGTGTAGAAATGGCGAGGTTAGGACTAGTAAGTCCTCTCCTACACCTAACCAACAACAACAACAACAAATCATGTAAAATCATAATAAAACGAATAAACTAACTTTACTTAGCATTTTCACTAGTCAAATAAAATTAATGCATGTTAAAATTAATACAAATAAAATTAATAAGCACAATATGTATTTGGCTTTAAAAAATTAAATTGGTAGGAATAGAATATCTTGGTCTATTCTGCTATCGTAATAACTTATCAGAATAACAATCAGCAGAGTCAGTTATCAAACTGATTCAATAGTTTAAACCTTTTTTCAAATTTGGTTTATTATAGAGCTTTATTTGTCTATTTTGATTCTTAAGACGTTGTTAATAAAGATGTGAGCGAATGTTGAATTTAAATTGGCATTTTTAAATGCTATGATATCATTTAAATTATACATTATTTTTGTTGTTCATTGGGGTACTTTGTGTGTAAAATAATGTTGCCCTCTTGTAGCTTGGAGATTATCTCCTATTTCCTGCTATTAAATATTATTTAGTTTGGTAATCACTATTAAACTTAGCTGGTCATTTTTTATTGGTTTAGGCCTATATCGATGCCTTTTTTTCTCTGACATTTATTTAAAATTACTTCAAAATAAGTTATTACTTTTATAATTAATAGGAACCAAGAGGTTCTTTGGAATAGTACCTAAACAATGCTTTCTTAATGAATTTCTATGACACTAAAGCTAACATCCCTCAACATTGCAGCTTTCTAAACCTAGTATATTTTTTTTTTTTTTTTTTTTTTTTTTTTTTTTTTTTTTTTTTTTTTTTTTTGCTGATCAATCACTCAGTCAGGACAAGTAACTTTACACTGTAAACATAGGCATATCAAGCTATAATTTTTATTAAGAAAATGACTTTTAATAAATTTATGTGTTTTTAAATGTATATGAATAAATTTCAGCTTTCCTAAGGATGGAGTTTGTAAATAAATATGAATATGCACTTAAAAGAGATAATTGACAACTAAGGTGTTTATAGTAAAGTTTGCCCAGCACATTTCATGGAGGTAGACTAAGACAGGACATCTTTGTCATGCATGTGGATCAAAGCTGTTTCAACAGTAACAACTTCAATATCTAAAGTAAATTAAAGACGTCAGTTAAAACACAAAATGTTGATTGTATAAATGTGCTGAGTCATAAACATTCACCTAGATAAAAGCATTTAAAGTTGAACTGGAAAAAACTAAAACTATAGTTTGGATACCTGTAAATTAAACTTGAAAAATCTCCAACAAAAGAAAAGAAGGCTAGAAAAAATGTAGCTAGTTTTGGACAGTGTTTTAAAATGTTTATGAGAAAAATTGAACTTTCAGGATGAGGCATGTTCAGTATTAAAATCTATCTAAAACATGGGAGTGTCTATTAAAGAAATCTGTAGGAAAAACAAAAAAACCCCTAAATAAAAAAACCCACATGACAGTCTATACTTTACACTTTCTCTCACCAAAAGCTTACAATTTTGTTAAAAAGACTTCATACTGCTTTACCCCACCTCAGGATTTTACACCAGTGGTATTACTATACCACTGGTGTAAAATCCTGAGACTACTGTATGAACGCAGAGTCTGGGTTTCAAAAGAAGTGTTAAGAGCTTTAATGGAATATTTTGCAAAAGCAAAACAACCAACTATATGTACATTGTCCCTGGGTACTTGTCAGTCTATAAATTCTTAGAGTGAGATGGAAAACAGTTTCATGGAACTATTAATGTGGAATCTGCAATTGAGAACTCAACATCTTTAGCCACTGAAATTTTTATATTCCATCAACTCATCCTGGAAAATGATGGTGAACGGCTAAATGGACTTGTCGAACAAAGCAAATGGAGGTCAGTAACCTCCACGGTGAAGGAGTTATCATCGCAATGATCAATGGTATTTCATGCAATGTTTCTAAAGCAAACCACTGTCACTTGGCACTGTGTACCAAATAATTTAGTACTGTATGTCGCTTTCCACACCCTACCTCAAATGAGCCTGTCAGTTTTTTTACATATCAATGCCACTTGTTAAAAATTATCCAGAAATACTATGGGAAATTAAAAATTATTATTGACAAAAGCTAATGAAGCAGCTGAATGGAGATACATTGAAAAATACACAATATTCAGAAAATAAAGGAACTGCACTTAGTTAACAGTTTAACTAAAAACTCTTAGCAAAACTTTTTGTTCAATATTCTTAGCAGAAGATGAAAATTAAGCTTGCAGCCCAACTCATGTAGCGGATTCCTTTCAGTTTTTATTGAATATTCAATTGGTTGATTTCAAGGATGTGAATCAACAATTGGCTTCTTATTTTATTTATTTTTTATTTATTCGTAAGACGCCGATCGTCAAGATATGGGCGAATATGGATTTCGAATGAGTGTGATGAGTGTAGATGAGCGAATGTAGTCATTGTTACAAACTAAGGCCGACTATTCCTTAGAAAGTGTCATTAATTAATAGCCCAATGAGAAATGAACAGCCGGTGATTATCAGCTGATCCTTCTCAAAATGTATTGACTCTGATGGGGATCGAACTGAGAACCTTTAGCACATGAAGCTGGGATTGAACCAACTACGCTACCGACCAATTTTTTGAACATTCTATATTGTTTTTGAGATTGAATTCTAGAAACATTCATGCGAAGCTCTAACAAACAAGCTCTGTGCCCACAAAACATCAATAACTATTCAATATTTTTATTACAGGTAAAGGATTTCAAATCATACTTGAAAACTCATCATCAATTCCAAAATAAAACTGGCTTTGTTGGACTTTTGGTGTGTATTGAAAGTGCCTTTGGCTTTCAATACACATGAAACTACTAGCCAGTTACCTTCCGTTATATTAGGTTATCCAGGATCATTTAGAAGAACTTTTCGGCAATATACGATTCTGTGGAAGCCGTAACAATCCAACTACCAAACAGTTTAGGAACACGTTTAAACAGATTCTCCAATAATGAACTCCAAGAGAGTAACATTGGAAATGTTCAAGTGTTTCATACATCTATTTTGTTTAAGATGTTCAAACAACAACTTAGACCTCAGTGGAATGTAAAGAACCTAGCCAAACCAATAAAGAACCACTGAAGAAGATGACTTAGCAGTTTTGAACTCTCCTCAACTTAATGACATATCTGTAAATATTCTAGAGTACATAGCAGGTTATGTAGTCAGAAAGGTGTTAAAATATTTGTTGCGTGGAATGTACAGTAGCTCTTGTGACAAATGTGTATCCGGAGAACAGTTTTGTGTCCACTAAAGATAGAGGTGGTTTTATCCAGCCTTCAGAAAGTGTATCAAATGTTGTGAAGTATGTGAAAGATTTTTAGGGTTCACAAAAACTCAATAAATCTCTGTAAAAGATCATAAGCTTTAAAGCAGAATTATTACATCAATGAGGATATAGGTTATACAGAACCTTTTCAGTGAAAATAAAGACTACTTCACTGAACGAGAAATAGAATCAAATCATTTTGTGCTTTGGATCAAAACAATCAGTATGTTCTATTTCAATCAAGACTGTGTCACGTTGCAAAGAATGTAAGTGAAGATGTACATAAATCTAAAATAAGAAATCATCCAATAAAAACAATTAATTTTTGCTCCAATAAATAATATTTTACAATGGCTAAAATCCTTGCTGGGAATGTCTTTCTGTAATTTTATAAAATATGGGTAAGTCATAATACATGTTTAGTCTAATATTTAATTAAGTGTACTATTGTTTAGTTATAATAGCAATGCTTCTATTATTGGTAAACATTTGATTAACTGGAGGGTTCCAACATTAAAGCATGATAACGGTGTTTAAGATTACGATACTGATGTCATTGCATGTAAGCACTGTTTAAGGTTATTACTACTCTATTTTATTCTGTTCTTGATGGTCAGATCTCATAAAACAACTAGCATTTGCAGTTTGCTAATAAAATTCTAATTAAGTTTGTAGTCTCTCATGAAACTACTAATATAAAGTCAGACAGTACTAATTACAGTTTAACATATGAACCTGCTTTTAATAAATAAGAACATTCTTGTTATAATGTAATTTGTCTTGAATGTGGGAGGCTTTTTTTAACTGTTTGTTATTACTTACTTGTACACTATAGTTCTGGGGTTAAAAGTTAATTGGTTAATTATCTTTACTAGGGAGATTGTTTGAGGTATTTTATAATTTTTAAAAGCGCGAAAATAAAATAATGCTTTGGAGTCATCTAATATAGGCTGTACAACAAATGTACTTCAAAGTGACAACGACTAATGTCCGATTCAAAATTATGGATTCCCGAGTTTGAACAAAAATTGTACAATAACCACTGGGCGTAGCAAAATGAAAATTGCAAAAAAGTCTTCATTTATTTTTACTTTAACTTTTAAACTATTTAGGTTTAAAATTGTTATCGTGTTTTTATTTTCTTCAAAAATTATGGATTCCCGAGTTTGAACAAAAACTGTACAATAACCACTGGGCGTAGCAAAATGAAAATTGCAAAAAAATCTTTATTTTTACTTTAAGCTATTTAGGTTTAAAATTTTTATCGTGTTTTTATTTTCTTTAAACCTTGTTGGAGTAAAAAGTACCACTTTTCAGACCTCTAGGTTCTTATGTGATATTAAAAAAATGCCATATAAAAACTATTTATCAGAGATACATGAAACTTTAATATAATCTAGATAAATTAAATTACAACCAATTAACAAATTTTAAAATTTGTTTGCATGTACCTCGTGTAATGATTCCCTCTGATCCGAGGACAGTATACATGGTTTAACTAAATAGATTACCACAATATTTGTATGTTTTATACTTATATTGTAAAAATATGTTTTGTGTAATGTTCACTTGTATTATAATAAACAAAAAATAAATAACTAGATTTATATTTGTATTATTACAAGAATCTATTAATTTTTCATAATATTGCGCTTATTATTTGTATATAAATTGATGTTTATTTTTGTAAATTTATTAATTAAGCTATACTTTTTCAGGTATTATTCTGTGCAGATTTGAGACAGTTCCAAACATATGACACAACAAGTTTATCAAACAAATCTAGAAAAAGTGTTAAAAGAAGAATTGAAAAAGATTAAGTATTGTTAAAACTATAAATTCAGTGTTTTTATTGCATATTTTGTATTTATTTCATATTCCTTTATCCTTTAGAAGGAAATAAGTGCAAATTGCATAAAAATCCATTCCTAACAAATTGTTTTATTAAAAATGGCTGGAAGGAACTAGACAACTAGTTTCCCAAAAGAGCTGTCTTAGGACTTTTTCATCTTTAGCCTAACCCTTAGAAACAATAAAGAATTTTTTTAAGATTGGTTTTCAACTTATTAGGTACCCCACATGATAAGTTTTGGGAGATTTTGTATCTCCCCTCATATTATTATTGAAATAATTATTATATTTGTGTTAAGAGAAGAAATTATTTTATAACACAAAGATAAAAGTATGAGAGGTAGAGCAAAGTCCTGAAGAACACCTGATTCAGGTTAACTTCACTGTGACCTTAATTTGCTTTATGAAACCTCAAGTTCCAAATAGTGAATGCGTTGAAGACTGGATGATTGTTTTAGTAAAGCATAAAGGACAAACTTATACAGACATACATACGTTGTTTTATATACTATACTGGGTGTCTGTAAAGTCTGGGCACTGCTTGATATTTAAAACCATAGCAGATAACATCTATAAACTTTACATCGTGTGTATGTAAACTATTTTTCCTTGCTATTACCATGACATGCCTACCATGGGCGATGCAGAAATACACCACTACAACATATTTGGAAAATCAAAAATTTATATCTCAAATCAACACACATTTACCCAGATATGAAACTAACTAAAATGTATTGTTAAACCCCTGGACTAGAATATTGACATAAAATAGGCCTTACCTCTTCCATGTACCCAAGAGGATTTTTGGAATATATGATAGAGAGAAGGCTTATTTTATATCAGAAACTGAACACCAGGTAAATTGCATAAGTTTAACTATGTGTTTTTGAGTGTGGGTTGAATGTGCTTATTAATGCAAAAAATGTTATTGTACTTCTATTGTTCAACAAACAACAACTCAATTGACTTTGAAAGGTAGTTCAAAAAATTTATCATAGTCACTGATGGAAATGTCCATGTTAAGGTACCACAGTTTGTTGACGACATAACAAACAAAACTTGTAAACCTTCCAATGTTAGTAGAATTAAGGGTACCTCTAGTGAACTTTCGTTAACTGTAAGAAAAGTAGATTGTAATAGTTGGAAAGTTGTCAAACACAAGAAGTGTAATATGATAGTTAAATCACCCATCCAAAGCTCCTTACATGTAAGCACATCCAATAGATTTTCTAGCCTTGACCACCAAAGTTCTGACACAGCTCCTTCATATAGCATCATACCTCCAGATAAACCTAAAACTTTCCAAAAACTCCTTCCTAAGAGTAAGAAGGTTTCGAAAATAAAAAATAAATTTATGGTCACTCTTGCCTTTAAAAACACTGAGAGACTAAGCATAGCGCACATGGAAATTATCAGTGATAGCCATGGGCGCACATTATCTGGTATTTTGAGTAAGAAGCTAAATAGTAAATTCAAAGTCTCGGGCACTGTCAAACCTAATGCTTGTATGCAGTAGATAATTCTAAGTGTAAATCCCCTTAAGTTATACAGGGCGTTTCAAAAAGAATCATCCGATTTTAAAAATTTATTGCTATTCATCTATAAGTCCGATTTGATAGAACAATGTACTGTCAGTAAGAGGAAGCTCTCAAGTTTCGAGTGTTTTCCGCTAGGTAGCAGTAGCGCGCTTCTGTCAACGCCCAGCTCAGTTATTGACAAAATGGCATCTAAACAACAGAAGGCTTTTTGTGTTATACGGTTTGCTAGATGTGAGTCTGTGATTACCGTGCAACGTGAATTTCGTACCACATATGGTGCTGATCCTCCTACAGCCCAGAGCATAAGAGGATGGTATAAGCAATTTACTGATACAGGCTGTCTCTGTAAAGCAAAATCATCGGGTCGTCCACGTGTGTCCAATGAAGACGTGGAGCGCATCCGCGACAGTTTCGCCCGTAGCCCGCAAAAATCCACTCGCCGTGCTGGTAGGGAACTTAACATTCCTTCAACATCAGTATGGCGTGTTTTACGCCGACGTTTACATTTGAAACCATACAGGATTCAATTACTACAAGCTTTGCATGAAGGTGATAAACAACGTGTTCAGTTTTGTGAGTTTATCCTAAGCCAGATGGCAGTTGACGATGATTTGGTAACACGCATGGTGTTTAGTGACGAGGCAACTTTCCATTTGAGTGGAAAAGTTAACCGTCACAATGTGAGAATATGGGGAACCGAGCAACCACATCACATCGTACAGCATGAGCGAGATTCCCCAAAACTTAATGTTTTCTGTGCAATCTCACGGAATAAAGTGTACGGTCCCTTTTTTCTTTCAAGAGAACACTGTTACGGGATTGACATATCTCGATATGTTAGAAAACTATCTCTTCCCTCAGTTAGAAACAGATTCCAATGACTTCGTGTACCAGCAGGACGGTGCCCCACCACACTGGAATCTTCATGTGAGAGAGTTTTTAAATGGTAGGCTTCCTCAAAGATGGATCAGTCGTACTGGACCTAACGATTCCGCGTTACATCACTGGCCTCCAAGGTCACCGGACCTTACTGTTTGCGACTTCTTTTTGTGGGGATTTGTGAAAGACATTGTTTATATCCCTCCCCTTCCAACAACATTGGTTGAACTAAGGAACCGCATTAGAGTAGCCATCGAATCTATCACTCAAGAAATGCTAGCTAAGGTGTGGAACGAATTTGAGTATCGCATAGACATATGCCGTGCATCTCAAGGGGGCCATATTGAGCACCTGTAAATGGTATGTAAAAAAAAACTTTATTTTAACTATGTAAAAAAACTTTATTAGTTATCCTTTAATATAAAATTAACCTCATGTCCATATTATTATTAATATTGAAATTATAAACCTACAAAATCGGATGATTCTTTTTGAAACACCCTGTACAATGATGATGATGTAATAATCATTATTGGTGGCACAAATAATGTTGAAGATACCAAACGCTGTAACAGTTTTAATAAAGAGCTGGATAACTTTCTTGGAGAGGTGTTGGGTCTTAGAGTCCTGTTGGTTGGCTTGCCCCACAGGCACGATCGCCCTTATTTGAATTCAGCAGTGTCCAACATAAACAGTGGTTTAAGCTCCTTGGTTATGAGAGAAGAGTCGTGCGTTATGACAGTGATGAAACGTTGGCTATATCTTGGATTTTTTTTGTTTAGATTGAATGTCAGTCAGTGCCAGTGTACCAGAAGAACGGAAAAGAATTATTATTTTTGATCACAGTTATTATTCAGTATGGTTATTCTAAATGGTAATGAAGAAGGGAAAGCCAACTGTCCAAATGTCTTGTGGCTCTAGAAAAGGCTAAACCAGTTGTATTATTTTAACGCCTTTACGATACTTATATCAATTTCCCCCATTATTAAACACAATTTGTCAATGTCTGTGGCAAAACTATATTAAAGCAAACTTAATTTAATAATTTTATTATAGTTATGAACTGTTCACTATCAATACATTGTTTCTTATTTATATAAATAAAACATCCGTTTTGGCTGTATATTATTTATAAATTAGAATATTAAACATTTTGTACATCGTCAGTATTCTATACGAGATGATTCAAAACAAGCCTCATCTCAATTTGTATTATCTGTACGAACATCGACGTGTATTTGTTTACTTTTTACGGAAAAAGAGAGTATTTGTTTAATCCTTCCTTTTTGTCTATAAGAAGATGCTTTGGTGACATTTTCTTCTGTATTATTTTTGTCCTACCTCATAAACTGTCATTCTCAAACAAATACTGGTAACAGGTTTTACTTTTTTAAAATTTACATTCTTACATATGAGACGCTGACACAACGTTGTGCGTATTTTAAGCTGAATATGAATGATGAGTGTGGATGAGTGTAGTCTGATTACTAACTGAATGCAACTATTCCTCACAAAGGGCAATTTATTAATAGCCAGGGCAACTAAGGGACCTACAGATTTACGTGGAATCCAAACCACGTAATTTTGGTCTGATTTTCAGCTAATTGACAAGCCTGATACTCAGTTACCTCCCCCACACAACATCCGTACAATGATTACCACACAACATGGACACCCCAGACTTCTCTAGTAGTGTTCACGCCGATAGCAACCACTGAGCGGATGCCATGGCGGTATTAAGAAGACCGAGCATCCAACCTATGACCTACAATCTCCCAAACATTTTGTCCCCAATGACAGAGCAGTCATGCTCTGTACACATTAACAGTACACATCTATGGGTCAAATTCTCATCTTGATGCATTTTTGGGATTTTAATCTTGATATGTGCGTAATCACTGAAAATTAAAGATCTAATTATGTGGAAAATTACTGTAATCTGGATTTTTTTATGTATCTGCTTCATATATTTATTTATTGCAGTGGAATATACAGTAGCTCGTGCGCTCGCGCAGGGCGCGCCGATTTTGCAGGAGCGGCGCGGGGCACCGCTCCGGTTACGCGAGACATATAAAGGCGGACGCTTGAAAAAGCAAACGAAGAGAGAGGAAATGGCATTTTTATAGTGTAAATGAATAGTTTTTCAGATTATTTATATTTAATGAGGTAAGAGAGCAGGCCGATGGTCTTGGTCGCAGATTTTAATCCTCTCATTTAGAAACAAGGAAGACTCGAGCGCCCTTCCTAAGTTGGTGGTGCTTTCCTTAGGATTAGGCACCCTCATTTTAGAGGATAGCTTGCGTTGTTGTGGTACAGTTAACCTAAACTTAACGTGTCTATAGTAGCCTAATAGTAATAAGTGATTAAGCGGAAATTACTTTACACGATAAGAACATTAATTTACAAAGTATTAATACATTACTTTATACTTATGCCCTCTTTTACTGTTGTGCCGCAGGTGCAGGCGATGGTCACTTTGATGTGCCCTATGGAGATGGTCACAGGTTAGGATAGATAGGCTATTTATTTGTTTATCGACTTAGGTCCTAATGAGGATTGGGGCAGGAGTACACGTCTCAAAATTCCTGTAAGCAGTGATGAAGTTGATACTGTTTAAGATGTTTTTTGAATTTGAAAATGATCTGTTATGCTTTGAATTTCCTGGGTTAAGAACTGTATAATTTTTAATCCTATATAGTCCGGTTTTTTCAAATGTGGCTAGTATATGGAACTGTGCAAAACGGTTTTTATGCCTGGTGTTGTAAATATGATTGTTAGACGTAGATTCCTTTCCTATCTTGAATAAAGTTTACTTATTTGTTGTCCTCTTTTAAATTTCAGGTTTTCAGAATAGCTATACAGATAATCATTTCAAAGTTGTCAAAACTCAGCATTTTCAGAACGATAATATAAAATCAAGATTTTCAATTACTCAATATTTTTAGCTGTATGCCATTGTTTTTCATTTGAAATATTCGGTGATCATTACCGATCTTTTCATGGTCTAGGTACAACAGTTTACCACTAACGGTGCCAACTTAGCAAACGCATCTACGAGCGTTGGGTGTGACATCGAGGCGAAGCGCGCACTTGACGTTATGTCAGTTTCTTCACGAGTTACCCGAAAGGGAATAGGATCGGGGGAGGGGGCGGAAATTTTGGTCTTTGCACGCGCGTTAAAAAACTCACGAACCGCGCCTGGGAATACAAAAACTCTCCCTCCACACGTAGACATGATTAAAATGTCCCTTGAATTAGAGAACAGTAAACTAAAATAACTGTATTATCTCACTTTCAATTATTAAAATTATGAATTCTTTGCTACATTCTCACCAAACATCAGTTGTTCAGACTTCAACAAATACTTTGTTTGAGTCAGTTATAGATAACATTATAAGTTACCCTTTGCTATAAACCATATATAAAATAGTCTTGAACAATTTTTCTTTCAACATCCCGGTAATCGTGATGTAGAATTTGACGATTCAGTGAGTCAATAAAGCTATTTATTGTTTTATTTCTAACAACCAATATCAGTGGGAGATTTTCCTTCTCTACCCATTTGTTTCTTCTAACTAGCTTGCATAATACGGTTCATATTTTAGAACATGTTTTTTTTCTACATCATGGCTTCAATTACATTATTACTCTATGCTGATAGCAATTCATAAACAAATGTAATTCATTATTCATCTGAACTAAAGACTTTCTTGAGTTGTTTTTTTCTTGAATTGTTTATAGAACATCTTTGCTGTTTGTGTACTGGTGTGTTCGTTCATTTTATATATTTATCATTAAAGTGTATTTTTCATCTCCGTATAAATTAAAAACTGTATAGGTGAGACCATGTTTCAAATCTTGATTTTTCTGCATGTTGAAAATCGACAACTGCTATAGTAAAGGGTTGGGTTCTCAAGCCTGTTAATATATATTTATTAATTACGGTACCTTTTTATATTGTATTTGTTATGATAGTTTAGTACACAGATTTCCACCTTCAAAACACTTTAGCTGGATCTTATATATTTTCTTGAACTGTTTTTAATTTTCTGCAAATACTGAATAAATTTCTTACAGTTCTCAATTTATCTAAAAGTGTTAATGAACTTATCCTCCTAGATAAGTTTGCTGATGTCCTTCTCACATATTACATCTAGTCTTGTCGTAGGGCACTGCAAACTAACCTTAAAATTGTAAAGTCACCTTTATCCTATCCTTTTCTTCTTGTTTTCAATGTCTGTTGAACCCTTTTGAGTTTTTTTACATTCCCTATCTCATATTCCCAAGACTGAACACACACACAAGACTTGTGTGGTGACAGTTAAATCGGTGATTTAGAAAGTCTTTATCTTTGTTTTAAGTGGGAGCCCGCCCACTGATTTACTCTGATAAAACATTTTTAACAAACTGGCCTGGGTGAAAAGACTGAGAATAAGTGGGGAAGTGCACACTAATGACTGAACACTGTGTGACACGCCATTTCTAGTGTGCTGTTTTAAATACAGTTTATTATTATAGTGATTTTTCTGTTTATTTCAATATACCGTAAACAGGGGTGGCTTGAGGCCTGTGGGGTGACTTGAAACCAAAAGCTATAAAAAGTTTTAAACTTAGTTTTCTCACTAGTCATTATTAAAATATAACGAACTTTTGACTTATTTTGAAGCCTGAAAGCTACAAAATGACATACTGCTTTATTTCATATAAGTAATATATATATATATATATTCTGCAGGATAAATGACTGGGAAATTGACAAATCATTCTTTGACTCCTGAGACAACATTATCAGCATAGTTGTATTTTCTATTTGTGATAGAATAGACGTAAGAATAATTTTATCAAAACCCCAACATAATTTTCACAATTTTGGGGTGACTTGATACCAAAATACCAAGATATTTCGTGGGAGGAGTATAAAATTACTGCAATGTGTATAAGTGGCACTAATAACTTCAAGTGGCCAAATAACTCTGATGTCTGTTGATACAATGAGTGTGATATAAAAGAACATATAAAGCCTCCTTTACCAATAAATGCTCGAGGAACGTTCAGTGTTCCAGAAGTGCATAAATGGAGGCTGAATGAAAAATCTGATGAGTAACTGTGTAAATAGTTAACATTTTAGATAAATAATAACAAATTTGAACTTAATTTATTTATTGAACAGTTTGCTTCACTTCTTGAGCTAATGAAGCGATATACACAAGTTATTAACACTATTTCAAGTAATTATTTGGAAATATATATATTAAAATTTGGTTGATTTTTGTTTCTAAGAAAATACAAGTCTTCTAGTTTGTATTGAGGTAAGTAACACTGCTTTCTGTTTGATATTTCATTTTATAGAATTTTATTTCAGTGTCCATGACAACACCTGTGTTTTAGTTCGTTATAATAAGTAACTTCTTTAATATTCATAATAAAATTATGTAAAAGACATGAGAAGATTCAGAAAGAAATGCTAGTTTCAAGTCACCTCTTGAATCAGGACAATAATAAGTTAGATTGAAATAACATGCATTCAAAAAGGCTGGTATCAAGTATACTTGAACTGCTAACAAAATATTTTTATAATATATGACCATTGTAAAAATATAATATTCTGTATATACATAGGTATTATTACTTACGACTGCAATAACCATATAAAACTATTAATTCTAAAATGTTTGGTTACAAAACTATAAGAGTGTAACCTTAAAAAGTGGTATCAAGCCACCCCGATTTACGGCAGTCTTCAAGCTTTTCCAGAGAGGTAAAATGGAGTACATTGAATTAAGTTGGAAAACCTCCTCCATTGTATGAAAAAAAAGGATACCTTGAGTAATCAGAAATTCTGACCAACATAAATCTATATTCTAGTCTATAAGACTAATATTAATTTTTCTCAAACCAAGCGAAAATTTAGCTCAGCACTTAAGCTGATAGGCTAGTTCATTAGTTGATGTTTAACAGTAGTTAGTTTTCTCAGTTTTGAAAGAGGCTAAGAAGGTAATATGTATGATGTTGTTTAGTCCAACTGTCTCTCACCTCTATTATGTTATTTCAACAGATTTATTTTGAATTTATAACTGACATTTTACCTATGTTGCGTTATAAATAGGATGCAAGTAACCAAGTTAACATGATTTTTTTTGGTTTATTCTCTATTAATCTTAAAGCCAAAGTGCATATAACAGTGTTATCTACTTCATTATTTAAGATGTCTGGACTGATGGTCAATGTGCGCTACCCCAGGTTATCGATCAAACTGTTCGGCTCAACGTCAGTCCATCTCACTCGACTACTGTTGGTAGACATCAGCTTACACCTAATTATTACATGTTTGCCTGAACTTACAAAACACATCTGGCAAACGGAAAGAATCCCTGATGATCGGAAATATGCTCTTATTCATCTATTTGATAAAAAAGAGACAGAATGATGTTGACAATCAAGGACATGCCCAAATTCTCATTATGTCCTATTTATTTTAAAAAGCTCAGCAACATTTAATACTTGTATAATTAGGGAATACCAAGCTGAGTTTACAATAAACAGATCCTGTACAAACAAATTTTAAAATTACAACTAATCCGTAGAAATCATAAGATTTTTAGCAAATATATGGTTTATACATTTGTTGACTTTAAAGCTCTCTTCAGAATTTTCAAAGAACAAGAACAGAACCTAAGTACAATAGTATCTCATATAACATACTAATAGGGACTGAAGGTTATCCATGATAATGAAAGTCTGTTTTATAGACTAGGCTAGCAAATTCTTTTAATGGAGGTAAATAAACACAAATGAAGATACAAACCATCAGTTGGACATGAATATGTCATATTTATTATTTATAAAATTTAGAGAGTACAATGACTCAACTGGCCATCAAAGTGAGATCAATGCGAGAAGTATAAATAAAATAGATTTAACCATAAATATACTTTCTCTATAAATAAGTCTTAAGCCTAATGAAAGACAAATCTTAAGTTCGTTAAGCAATTAATTGCATTTTACACAACACTTTTTTAAGAGGGGTTTAAACAACAATAGTGTTACTTAATATCTACATTTAGTTGAAAATCTGATTGATGTTAAAAAATAAAAACAATACTATTCGTCAATAAGAGATGATTTTGGTGAAACACTTATAAATAATAACCAAATGACAGGTACAACAATTATGACCAAGTATTAATGAATCTACATGTACTAGTCCAAGGGCGGGTTACATTGTGCAAAGTGCATCCTTCTTGCCAGCTTCTCATTCAATTTCATTTTGTTGTGCTACCAATCTTCGAACCTCTTAAAAAAATTATTGATAATGCATAAAGTTTGTTTGAAAGGGTGAATTTTTTTCTTATTTAATATAATACATTCATATTACTAATATGTGACTATATATTTGTTTTCGTGAACAAAATCAGTGATGTTACTAAACTTGGTTAGGTATTCTTAAGGGTTTGATAACACATTTGTTGAAAACAATAAGTTTTACACAACAAAACATTGTATGCTAAATATTTCTCTTTGCATTTCCTTAGGACAGCCACAATTGTCTGCATCAAATGGTTTATTCAGTATGATTAGTACAAAACAACATAATCAGTCATTTTTTCAATTTATTCTTAAGACGCCGATGGTCAAGATATGGGCGAATATAGATTTTAAATGAGTGTAGATGAGCAAATGTAGTTATTGTTACAAATTAAGGCTGACTAATCATTAGAAAGTGTCATTAATTAATAGCCCAATTAATGAATATTGGATTATTAATGAATATTCATTAATGATTGAATACTCAATCATATGAATAATTAATGAATAGTTGGTGATTATCAGCTGATCCCTTTCAAAATGTGTTAAGACTCCGACTGGGATCGAACTGAGAACCTTTAGCTTATGAAGGTGGGATTTAATCAACTAAGCAACCGACCAAGCATTTGTCAAGCAGGCTCTTGAAGAAAAAAAATAGTTTCAAAATTAGCATATTACTAGATGGTAGAGATAAACTACAACACTAATTTACTTCAATATAAATACAAAATCCACAAATAGTTGGGTGATTCAACAATAAATATCAACCAATAAAACTTGTAGTTCATTAGTTATTTTTTTAAAGTTAGTCACGCTCTCTGATTGGGTGACAGCTGAACAGTGGAATAATTCCCTCCGCTGCTGGATCCCCTATATGCGTGTACGCAGGTCACCTACTTTTCAGCTCGCAACATCAATCACTGCATTAGATATAGTTTTATAGTTTACTTTTATTACCTTTACCTGTATTAAACCCTGTGGAGAGCTGTGGCCCAAAATGTTTAGTTTCTTATTCTTTTTCATCTCATTGTTCACATACTCAACTGTAAATGCTAAGATATAATTTCACACAAGATACACGATTAACCCATTTAATGTCTGTTTTCACACTAGCCTGCATGATAGCGACACAATATCAGCCTGATAACTGTGGGTGGAACATTTAATGTAATGTTACAGAATGTTTTCTCACGACACGTCAGTGTCGGGTCAGTGCAGGCACCGATAAGTCATCGGACAGCAAGGCTCCATCATTGTCGCCACGATACAATAAAGACAGAACAGCCCAGTGTATTTACGATGGTCAGAGATTAAAATTGAGTATTTGGAGTTTCACTGATTGAAGTAATTGAGTCAAAGCCTTGTTTATCGGGTAAAAGTGACAAAGGAAACAAAAATAAAATTCTTCACGAAAACACAGTTATTCCTTTTTAAATATGTCCTCCGGTAAATTCAGCCATAACTTTAAAAACAACACAAGAAAGCACAGTAACCGCTATCTGTTACAGACTATCGTCCAATGTGAAAACAGCCAACCCACCATCTGAATTCAAACAATTCTTCAGTGACCTGTTATCTTTTTTTTCTTAAGAAATTAATATAATCTATAAGCACTCACTGAAATTGTTAACTATGTTCATAAATATATACATAACCTGGAATGGAATATACAATCAAATTATTTATTCATTGTAACTACATACACATGTATAAATCCCTGTACATTTATGCTTACCCGTACCAATAATGAGTTTCTCATAAAAATCTCCAAGAAGCTTAATTTATTGATTAGATGCAAACCTTTCAGATAAGAGTGAATGTGGGTGACTACAGTCATTGTTACTGGCTCATTTCATCTGTTCCCTAGAAAGGGCCCCATTTATTCATATCTGGATAGCTGTACCATGGCAGCTAAGGTACAGTACCTCTACAGTTTACTATTGAATCCAATCCAAGTAGATGTTGGTCTGATTTTAGGCAAACTGACAATCCTGATAGTCAATTCTCTCTTCTTCATAACACTCGAATAATGGCAAAATCCCACCCTGGCACCCTGACTTCTATAGTAGTGGCCACATTAAAGGAAACCATTAAGTGGACATCATTTCAGCGCAGCATTAAGACTGAGAATAGAGTCTATCACTTAAAATCTTCATTATTCAATCATAAGATCCCGATCGTCAAGATGTGGTTGAAAATGAGGCGTGAATGAGTGTAGACAAACAAGTTTACTCGTTGTTACTAATTTCATCTGGTCCTGAGAAAGAGCTATTTATTAATAGCCCAATAGTCAGGCAGCTAAGGGACCTACAGCTTTACATGTAATCTGAAACACGTAGTGTTGGTCTGATTGTCAGCTAACTGACAAGCCTGAGACTAAGTTTTCTCTTTCCTACCAAACATCTGAACCTTGACTACAATCCAACATGGACACCCCAGACTTCTCTAGTAATGTCCACGTCGATGGCAACCACTGAGCGGACGCTGTTTCGATATTAAGAAGACTGAGCATAGAACCTATAGCCCAGTGGTTCCCAAATGACAGGCAGTCGTGGACCCCCAATTAAACAAACTAAACAATCGGGGACCCCTAAAGCTATGTTTAATTCAAATCACATATTTGATACTTAATTACTTTAATAAACACCATTGTTAGTAACATCCTACGCAGTACATTTTGAGAAGGATCAGCTGATAACCACCGGCTTTTCATTTGTCATTGGGCTATTAATTAATGACACTTTCTAAGAAATAGTCGGCCTTAGTTTGTAACAATGACTACATTCGCTCATCTACACTCATCACACTCAATCGAAACCCATATTCGCCCATATCTTGACGATCGGCGTCTTATGAATAAATAAATAAAAAATAAATAAAAGTATACCTAATTAAAGGTAAATATGCAAAGGGAAAATAACTTGAACACTTGTTGTAAAAACATAAACTAGTTTTATTTTACAAGGTAAATGATTGAGGCATATTTTGTGTCAAAAAAGTTTACATTTTCAGTGTGAAAGATGAAATCTATCTTTTTTCTCCAAAATTTCTTCAATATTTGGCCTCAGTTTGGATACATTTACACGGAAATCGTCATGAATGTTGAGGCGATTTCTATATTTATTTTTCATGTAGCAAAGTGTTGAAAAAGCCTGTTCACATGTGTATGTTGTACAAAATGGCGTTAAATGTTTCAGTGCTCGCAGAGATAACTTCTTGTGGTCTCGTTGCGCTGTCAGCCAGAATTCCAATAGTTTTTCAGCATCAAATACATTTTTCAACATACCATTGTTTGTTAAATCAATAAAATGATCTTCCTCTTCATCGGTCAAGTTCAGATCTTAAATTTTGTTTGCGCTGGTGAATGGATTTCTAATCCAACTGTTGAGGATCTGGAGCAGGAAAAAATCCCTCATTGAAACTGCTAAGGTCTTAAGATGCTCTGATATTTCAGTTTTCACTTTTTCAGACAATTTATTGTCAGCAGACCCTAATTTCAAAAAGTGTTGTAGAGTAGGGAAGTTTGAAAGTGAATTCTTTTCAACTCGATTCGCCCAGACTTGAAACTCTTAATTAATGCTTCAATCGTATCTTCCACTCTGAAGATGTCTACATAGTGCCCTTGAAGTTTCAAATTTAACACATTTAAGTGTTCAAAAATATCTGCTAAGTATGCTGCCATACAGAGCCAATCAAAATCGGTGAGTGAGTTTGACCATTTAGTTTCTAAAACAAACACTCGAACTTCATCTCTTAGTTCGAAAAATCTCTCTAGAATCTTTCCCCGGGAGAGCCATCGTATCTCAGTATGCAACAAAAGCTGCATGTGGACACTTTCCATGTCTTTGCATAAGGCTTCAAACAGCCTAGATTGGAGGGGGCGTGATTTGATAAAGTTTATTATTTTTACAACTTCATCAAATGTATTGTTAAGCGATGCAGGCATTTTTTTCACAGCCAGAGCCTCTCTATGAATACAGCAATGGGTCCATTTAATGTTAGGTGAAACAGCTTTCAATTGACCCAACAACCACGTCTTATAGCCGGACATAGCGGCAGCACCATCAGTTGTGATCCCAACACATTTTTTCCAGCTAATACCATGTTGGGAAAGAAACTGATCAATAGCATTGAAAATGTCTTCTCCTTTGGTATGCATAAGTTCACAAGAAAACAAAAAATCTTCATACAACTGGAATTCAAAAATAAACCTCACGAAAACTAGCATAATAGCTTTCTTGGATATGTCAGTACTTTCATCTATTTGTAACGCAAACATATCACACATGCTTAGCTTCAAAAATAAATTTTCCTGAATATTTTCTGACAAGTCTGAAATTCTCCTTTGAATTGTATTATTTGATACAGGAATCGTGCGAATTGTTTTCGCTGCTGACTCCCCAAGCATTGTTTTGCACATTTTTACTGCAGCAGGAACAATAAGTTCCTCCGCGATTGTATGTGGTTTATCTGAGTTTGCAATAAGCTCAGCAATTTGATAAGAAGCTAATGTTGCATTTTTATTGATATTGAGACTAGTTTTCTTTATAATATTTTGAGATTTCTTCAACTCATTAAGCTTCAGTTTGAAAAACTCTACGGACTTAGTTTTAGATTCAAGATGTTTCGTTTCGAGATGACGGCGCAATTTAGCAGGCTTCATACCCTCATTGGACAACACTTCAAGACAAAGCACACATTGAGGCCTTGGCTCTTCTTCATATCCAACATAAGTAAATCCTAACGCTAAATACTCTTGGCTGTACTTTCTAACTTTTTTACTAAAATTGGATTTCTTACTCACGCTACTAGAACTAGGCTGTTGAGAGCTCGGAACCTCATTTACACTTACACAAGTAGACTCACTAGGACTAGAAGTAGGTATGTCATTTGACGCCTGGTCTTCTTGATCTGTATCAGTTATTTTCCTTTTTAACTTAACACTGTTCAGCCAACGATCCATGTTACTGTACTAATAAAATCAGTGCACCAATTTTAAACGTCAAAAAAAAGAAAAAGTAGGGTTATACGCAATACGCTTGTCAATGTGTCAATGTCACAATGTGACACTGAACAGGATGACGTCTCCGCTGTGGAGACGATGACTGAGCGCCAGTGCTGCCACTCTCATATTACGATATTGCCAGTTTTTCAACAAAAAAATACGTTCTTTCATTCGTCAATGCAGTACTGTAATTAATTGTAATAATATCATTGAGATTTGTTCAAGTTAAAGACGGACGGGTGAGGAATAATTAAGGAAATTTAATATTGGCAGTACGGAAGAAAACTTTAAGAGAAATTCCGGTAATGAAAATTCATCAATTTAAAATAGCAGCTTGCCACGGACCCCCTGCAACCCGTTCGGGACCCCTGGGGGTCCGCGGACCCTTTTGGGAACCACTGCTATAGCCTACAATCTCCACAACACTTTGTCCCTACGTAGCTAGTAGCTGGGTTACAGCACTGCACCACTAGTACCTAGGAGTACTAAAGATAAGTAATACAAATCCTCTAGACTATCTCAATAAACGGTTTATATATCCATGAACAGCTGCCAGTATAAGCAAAGTACAGGTTAGCTATGAAATACACAGTCCAATGATTTTTAGAAGTATTTTTGAAATAATATTTTTGAAGCATATAGATGTAATAATTGTTATTATTTTACCTACATTTATATGTTCAGTTTTTTAAACTTTTTGGAAGGATTAGAGTAGGTGAATAAATCTCTATAAATTCAACAAAACATTTAATTTGAATAAACTGTATATTTAATAATTTTGATATAAAAGTATCAAAATTCACATGGTAATATTAAAAATTTCTTAATTACTAACAAACAAGAAGTGTCTTGTTTAAAATTTAACAAATAAAAAAGCAATGGTATTTTATAAAATAACAGATAACTTTTTAAATAACTAATATGAGGGCTGAATTTTAACACTTGAATCCTAGTTTCAGTTATATAAAAGATAATGTAATTGCTTGAAAACTGATTACATAGCAAGTTTGAATAGTATTGCCTATATACGGTAGTGATAGCTGAAGAACAAAAAGTCATATCCATTATCCAATTAAAAAAACTGAATTGATATTCAAAATAACACTAATAGGAACTTTTTTGTTAAAAACTTGGATAACTTTACTCCATTAACCCGAAACATAAACTTCAAGTTTAATAGGAACTCACCCTTAATATATTTTTTTTTTTTAATGTCAAGGGAAATTAAATCTTAAAAAATACACACTCTATGTTTAACAGAAATCTTAAAAAATACATTTAAGACATGTTTAACAGAATGGTAATTCTGATTAAGATGACGTCCTCTCATTAGCTCCCCACTCTTCAACAAATGTTAAAGAGAGATCATATTTTAGATGTAAGAAATAATCAGGAAATGGTGGTCAGAAAATTATCGTACTATTTGTAAAAGAGAAGCTGCATTAATGTAAACAAATCTTGAATTTATTTGTATTGAACAGAAACTGTCTAAAGTAACTTTTTATGAAAGTAATAACATTGGGGGACGTAATTTATTGCTAAGACAGTAAGATAGTGATTAAATTTTTAATATTCATATTTGACGAAATTGACACGGAAAATAAAATGCTTGAGAGGGGGAGGAAACGCTTTAAAACACTAATACTGAGAAATAAAAAGTTCCTTGTAAATGAGGATATAAATGAAGCTTACTACTACAAGTAAAATAACCCTTTGCACAAGTACATATCTGAAATAACCCTTTGCACAAGTACATATCTGAAATAACCCTTTGCACAAGTACATATCTGAAATAACCCTTTGCACAAGTACATATCTGAAATAACCCTTTGCACAAGTACATATCTGAAATAACCCTTTGCACAAGTACATATCTGAAATAACCCTTTGCACAAGTACATATCTGAAATAACCCTTTGCACAAGTACATATCTGAAATTTTATTTCCTCAATATTTAAAATTTAAATAATAACACATGTTCTAAACTTACATTTCGTATTCCCATAATAAGTATTGTTTAGCACAGAGTTTTGTTCTGTCACAAAGTCTTTCATTAACCCTAGCTGTACTGTCTGGTTTTACCAGCAATACACACCAGATTTGTGTCACTTTGTAAGTCTTGGGATTATTTTTTTTTTCACCTACTAATAAATATCAAACTATATGTTGTTATATATCATTATTTTCAGAATTTAACGAGAAATAAAGATAAAATAACATCACATTTTTTTAACTGTTCAAAAATTAAACAAAAATAAAAAAGACAAAAATTGCGAAATTTTTGAATTTTTTTTTATCGTTTTACCCCTGAAATGTAATAATAAACAAATGTTTCCATGGTAATCGATATGTTTTTTCTATAGAACAGTTTATCTACTTCAAAAATACGTATAATATGATATACTTTATTCAATGAATATTCTCAAAATATTGCAAGCAGTAAACACAAACAATAACACAAATCAGCTGACGAAAAATACTGTTGATGTTGTAGCAAAGAAACAAAATAGCTGCTTCACTCAAATTGTTGTCATAGAGTACCAAATTAAAGTATGCTTCTTTCTGCACATTTTGAGTACTATAACAACCGTTCCATACCAATAGATGACTCAATAACGGCAAATTACGAAAGGCATGCACATCGACGTCAGAGGCGTCGACGGTATCGGCAAGCAGGTGCCGATCGACGCCTGAGACGTCGTTGGTACTGGTAGGGTTAACAGTAATTTTCCTGACATAATAAACTACAACAAAATGTATACAAATTAAGTAAAAGGTGAGATACACAATTAAATATATCTCCAGTTAAAGTTTAACTTTGTGCAAAGGGTTCACACATCTTACTAACTATTGTTATAACCTTAACTATTAAACATATTTTATTCAAAGATACTAAATAAATGAAGGTAAAGTTAAATTTGCGTTAAATTCTTTGGTGATATAAACCGATTAACACAATTGCTACTAATAATCACAATCAACATTAATCAGTCCATTTTTCTGAAAAGGCAACAGGGGCTAGCATTTCAACTGTGTTGACATTATTTTCTCAGTCCCAAGGAAATACTTCTCTTGGATTTTTGCTAAGTTCAAATTTTTGTGTCTGACTTTTCTATTAATTTTTACAATATATAGAAGGCACAGTTGCAACAATTAACAAATATGGCAACAAAAATCAAAAATAGGTTTTTCTAGGATGACAATAAAAGACATTGTCATTTCATTAAAATGGAAAAGTCTGCAAAGGCCTTAAAATGAGTAGTAACTAGTGGCTAGCGAGAGTCTCGGGAGCAAGTGGAAACTAGTTACTGAATTACAAAATGTGATTTTTTTTGTGGGACGCTTCATTTTCATCCATATAATATTGCTTCTTAAGGGGTATAACAAATTCTTTTGCATATTTAGCATAGTTTTAGCATTAAACAAGTTAATAAGGCATACATATTACCTCTTAGAATGATACTTATTGGTATATAGTAAACTCTTTGGCAAATAGCTACAGTTCTACAACGTATATTGGCATATACTCTGCGTCATTTATTTTATATGTTGTTGTTTCAGTCGCTTTACCAAGTACTTTGCAAACAAGTATTGCAATATCGGTAGCTCCAGAACAGGCACTATAAGCTCCATCTGGTGTTTGGTAAAACTTGGGATTTTTAGACTCACGGCAGCAACAGTATTTGTTATTATATCGTCTAACATCCATATTGTATTCAAGAGCAGTTGTCAAATCAGTCTTGCTGACTGCATGGTAGTATTTTATCTGAAAAAAATCAATTAACAGGTTATTAGGAATATTTATTGCACCTTAAAACTTCATCAGCAATCTCTATGTGTTTTTAACAAAACCGTGATCACTAACAGCGAGTGACCGTGGCTTTTGCTCTCATAGAGTAACATGCCATCGCGATCCCAGTGAACTTCATGTCATTGAGACACTGGCGTAATTTGGATTCAAGAATGAGACTGCTTTAAAACAAAAAGATTTAACTGATTTTTAAAAACAAACCCATTGTTTAAAATGTTTTTATAGTTTTGTATTGAAAATAGTATTTTATGACTATTTTCACAAATATAAAGTAAAAGTTGTTTACAATAATGAATTTTTTTCTCCAAAATTCTGCCATAATTGATTTTGATAAAGGAGATTTTCACATTACAAAAGTTTGGATCAACGAAACTTGTACACAAACTTGCTTTATCATACTATAATAAATACAATGGAATTTTTCTTACCTCCATAGAAAAAATATTATCTACATTCACTAAATTCTGGATTATATAGCTAGAAATCCTGGATTATGTAGCTAGCGTTCTTGAAAAATACTCTTGCTATGACAAATTTTTTAAGATGAAAGGTCAAAAACAACAAAATAAAACTAATATGCAGGTAATAATAAAATTCAAGAATTAATGCAGTGTAGATTATGTCTTGACACTACTCGCAACACTTAAAAGTCAAGAATTAAGGCAGTGTAGATTATGTCTTGACACTACTCGCAACACTTAAAAGTCAAGAATTAAGGCAGTGTAGATTATGTCTTGACACTACTTGCAACACTTAAAAGTCAAGAATTAAGGCAGTGTAGATTATGTCTTGACACTACTCGCAACACTTAAGTCAAGAATTAAGGCAGTGTAGATTATGTCTTGACACTACTCGCAACATTTAAAAGTTTAAACACTGAAAACTATCCATCATCCAAAAACTGTGGTGTTACGATTATTTTGTTACTTTTCTTACAACATTTATTCATCTGTAACATTGATAAACACTTAAAATACAGTTTTTAATGTACATAGAACCATATAATCAGTATCGTTTACATGTAACTATTTGGAGCATGAAAGCACTGAGCTTTGGATCAAGAAACTTGGCAAACATGTTCTTTATAGGCGTACTAAGATAGAATTTAAATATTTTTTCTCTAAGAGCTAAAATAACGTATAAAATAAATATCCCAATATCAGCCAGTCAGAGCATTTTTTATCATTCACCATACGAATGAGACACTATAGGATGGTGTAAATTAACATAAGAAGTTATTTTTATAACAATTGAAGCATGCAATGTGAAAAAAATTATAAAATTTCTTAAACAAAGTTTTGATTGCTGTAGTAAAGCTTAAGCAATTAGTTTGGGTCAAAGACTTGTTTAAGACATCTGGACATAAGAGAGGACCAATTTGAAAACATTAGACTACTAAAATAGCTGTCTTAAAAGTTACACATTATTATTATCAGCTGATGTTTTATTATAATTTTGTTAGTAATACGGTTAATAGCAATACCGCCACGGGGCCAGACTAATTGTTCAATTTGTGAACATAAGCTTTACTGTCTCTGTACTGTCTTACACTATAGTCCGAATAAAATAACTTTGGTACTGGCGGAACGGCCAAGCCCCAGTGGTCTCAAATGACGAAACTCTGAGCTTTAGTTTGCTGTTTAACTTAAAATAAGTAAGCAATAATTTTCAAACTAATTGTATAGTGTCCACAATGTTATATTCTTTAAGAAAAAATTATGCTGGAGATTTTGCTTAAACTAATTTGCTTGTTATTGAGTTTAAGAACAAGTTTTTATGAGTGAAATTGTGTTTGAGTCGTCATTAACCTGTCACTGTAGCGAGAATAATAATAAAATAATTTATTGTGTATGGATGACTGCTTGATTCATCCATACCCTTGCATAAACCCTTGCAAACTCCGAAACAACAAATGCTAGACAACATTTCTTTAAGCAAACATTAACTGTGTAATTTAAGTATTACTAAAATAATACTGTGTCACTAATAAAACTATGAGTTGATGAAGTAAACTCATAGTTTGTTAACATCGAGGCTATGTTGGACGCGTAAAGTATATTCTGCTCAGGGGAAAATGTAGACCGGATGCTCAGCCCAAGCGTAAAATAATGTTAACAATAATAGATCGACGATATTTCCAGATAAGAAATGTTTATCCAGTAAGAAAAGTTGACTTTGGGGTGTGTTCGTGTTCAGATCTTAATTGACTGAACAGTGCTTGGCATAGTTTAATCGCCAGTTTATTTTTAACACAATAATTTAGTTTTGGAGCTATTACAAGTTTTTTTATTTAGATGTGACAATAATGTTATAAGATTCAGCGAATATATAATTATCAGTGTTTAGTGCAATTCTAATATTTAGGCCCTTAAAAATTGTAGTTAATATTCTATTAGTAATTGACAAGAAGGACTTGTGAAGAGGCCAAAGCTCAGCCAGTGACTGTACAACACTTGTGTGGTAGCATGACCGCCTTGTTGACAATCTAGTTTTGAAATATACTGAATCTTTCTTCCTAGTTCAAGAAAATTTTATTTAATGTGAGAGTACGATTTTAGTGTCACTTAAATAACACATTTAATTTAGGTTTAAAGAAGTTTTGTCTAGCGTTTGTGGCATATCTGTCAGTCAAGTCCTGTTTGTCCTCTGTTTCGTTGTTCCTGCTGATCTTCAACTCAATCCTGCCATTTACTCATTTCACGTTTCCTTTGATTCAATTACCTTTCGTTACCAGTTTATTTTCCATTCAGCTGTTGGTTGTTTAGTGGCCTTCACCTTGTTCGATAATGATTAGTTGCTTTGTTGTACAAGGAAGTTAGACTATTAGGTCCCAAGTATTGCACAGTCATTATAAAATGACTTCAATTGTTTGAACCTAATAAATTCGTAGAAGCGTGTTACATACAAACAGATATGTTTGCCCGGATATGATAAGAAAGTTAATGATTCAAATTAAATGTTTTAATAAGTATTTAACATCAGTATCGCTGTAATAGACTACTCGCTGTACTAGACTACTGGGTTATTCACTAGCCTACAATTAGAAAAGATTGTCGAAAGAATATTTCAATAAAACACCTGAAATGAGAGAGTGCAAGTAGTATTATAAAATTAAGCATAGAAATATATATTTGGACAACATGTATTTATAACTAACAACATCAAATGTTCATAACCTGCACTTTGAAATTAAAAATATCAAAGTGGGACTAAAACAAGGCAAAATTGGGACTAAAAAGTCCCTTCTTCCAGTTAACCTGATACAAAATAATTACAATTATAACAATTTTGTTTTAAAATATAGTAATTACAACTTAATAAAAGTAACAATAACTAGTATTATACAACAAATAATTAATTATCCTAAAGTAAATAATATTAATAATGATAGTGAAATTATATATCTATTGGAAACACACAAACTAACTCACCAGCATTCATGTGATACCACTATGCAGATTTGTCTCAATAGAATTAAAACAAAAAATATAGAAATTTTAAAACTTGATGTACAAGGTTGATGCCGTCAAGCATGAAGAGGCTAAGCCGGATTTGAACCAGCGCTATCCTAACTCAAGCTCAAAGTCCTGACCCCTTAGACCGCCCAGCCACTGGCATCTAATTTATTTATTTAGTTTGGTGGCTGGCTTTGAAAGTCATGCAATATAATATAGTGGTGTCTTGTGTGCACAAATTCATAGTGACGCACGTCATGTAAAAGCACTGCCTGACGCCTGCCCTCTAAAACACGATGCACCTACCCTTTTATACGTCACATGACAGTAAAAATTACAAATATGAAATAAAAATAAAATTATAAAATTCCACTTACACTCTCACACTCGCTCTCTTTAACTGGATCATACACTCATTCACACATTTATTAACTTAATAGCAAATCATAAAAACTAAAAAAAACCTTACAACCACATTCATACGTATCCTCCAGATGTGCGCCAAACCCCACCGGCCATCATCGGACCCGCATGTCCCGCAGGAGAAAGGCTTTTACCTCCACCCTGAAGCAATGATAATTATCCTCCTCATACCATCTGGAAGGGAATTCCACAGACGGCAAGAATTTACTGTCAATGATTATTGAATATTGAAGTTTTAAAAGTAGGAATAGAAAGAAGCGAAGCACCCCTGAGTATTTCCCGGCCACTAACATGAGACTAAAACTTGAACTAAGTTCATCAAACAGATATTTTTTGGAGACATTGTGTACCATACCTCATGTAAGAAAGAAATGGTGTGAAATTCATAGAGCCCTTAATTTTTAGTAAAGATCATAAAATTGGTTTACATGATCTTTTCTTAAAAGATGAAATATAAATCTGATTTGTGCACGTTGAAGTCTCTCAGAGAGCTCGGCAGACAAGTCATTTATCACAACGTCACAATAATTTAAGTGAGTGAGAACTAGAGCCCTTACTAGCAATACATTGACATTCAGTGGTAGGTAAAGTGCAAACCTTTTCTAACTGTGTAAGCCAGCAAACACTCTGTTACAAATTTTAGTTACCTGTTCAGCCCTTCTCAAGGTCTTAGTAATGGTAAGTCCAAAGTTACGTACCTTGTCACTGTATTCAAGTGCCTGGTTGTTGAGATTAAGTTTCGGGATGTCATTGAAGTTAAGTTTGCTAAGAAGTTTGCTGTAACCAATTATTATGACTTGGGTTTTATTTTCATTCAGTTTCAATCCATGGCGAAGGGCCCAAGGCTAATAGCTTGTTATGTCAGTGGTCATAAAAAATACACATCTGACCAAGTCAGAAATTGAAAAGTGGTGATAAATCTGCAAGTCACCCCGTACAAGTGAAATTTAGATTTTAAAATTACATTAATTATGTCATTGATATAAAGAGAGAAGAAAAGTGGCCCTGAGGTACACCTCTAGTATCAGATCTCCAGTGTGATACACCATTACCAGCCTTCACACACTGACAGGGTGAGGTCAAATAGCTAATACCTTACCCTGTCAACACAACCATCAGAAAAACCACTCCTCTATAACTAAGGTAAGAGAAGAGGGTGAGCAATGCAGTCGAAGGCCTTCGAAAAATCAAATAAAGTCAATTGCCTACTGTCCATGGCACGAGGAATATCGTCAATTATTTTCAGAAAAGCAGATGTGGTACTGTGTTGTGGTCTGAATCCAGTTTGGTTAGAATATTGAAAATTGGACAGAATATTGTTACGTTCTATAAATGATGATAGCTGCTTATGTACCACCCATTCAAGGCACTTGGATAATTCTGGAAGGATATTAATTATCTGAAATCAGATGGTGACAAGGGAGATGAGCATTTATAAAGTGGCATACAACAACACTTTTCCAAATGTTTGGAAAAGTGGAAGACATGAGAGACTTATTAAAAATCAATATAATTATGGGAGTGGGACAGGCAGAGTATCTTTGATAAATTTAATGGGAATATTTAATGGGCCCGACTGCATTACTTCTGTTCTCATGACTGCTCTACACACATCAGCCTCCGTTACAGATGAAAAGGAAAACTGCTCCTCAAAATGAGGTGAGGGCATCTATGAAGTTGGTCGATATAAGCAGAACTCCTGACTGATTCACTGGTATATTTTAGAAATAATCATCGATGGTATTGAGATCGATGTTGATAGGTTTACAAAGTCCCATTTCTTTGACTTTGGACCATAATTTTCTAGATGACTGGTGGAGACCAGCAAAGGATCTATAGTAGTACCTAGCTATTGCATTACATATTTGTTGTTGAGTATTATTTCTAAGATAGTCAGTCCTCAGGTAACTTTGAGCGTTTCTTTTGTAAACGATAAGATTTTTGAAGGCGTTGAATACCATCAGTAAGGCAAGGAACAGGCTTGTTTGTAACTCTTTTCGTAATCAAAGGAGCATGCTTGTCATACAAGGTAATTAAGATGTTATTGAATGTCTGTACCATGGTATAAATGTCAGGGGAAAAAGTACATCATCCCACTGAGTTACATGCAAATCGAAAAGAAATTCTTCAAAATCTATGGCTTTATAATTTTTATGTTGAATATATTTGGTTTGTGATTTAGGAGGCTGAAGTTTGTATGCACAGAAGATGAAATCGTGCTTAGATAGGCCAGGAGCAGGGAGTTGTCCATGGTATGCAACATGGGTGAGATCAGTAACAGCAATAATATCCAACCAGGTATTATCAATCACAGTGTGGTGGGTGGGCTGAAGTGATAGTATTTTTATGTCACAGGAGTCAAACATAGTTGTCAAGAATTTTTGTTGTAAGTAATTTGACCCACCAAATCTATATTGAAGTCTCCCATTACAATGACATGCCTGTACCGAGCCATAAGGTCGGAAGAATATGTTCAGAATCAGCTAAGTATCCTAGATTTGGTGCCTGGTAACAAACACTAACTAAAACGTGTATTCTATTTAGATTAACATCAATAAACATAAACTAAGGTTTTCCTGGAATTGAAGTGTTAAAGAAAATATAATTTTACAAGAGACGTGTGAGTTGGCGTAAATGGCTACACCACCACCTCTCCACCTTTGTGAAGGCGGTAATTTCTAAATAAACTCTAACCAGAGTTTTGACACTTTTGTCACAAGGCTTAAGCCAAGTCTCAAAAATTAATATGATAACAAAAAGAGACATTTGAAATATTGTCATGAATTTGTCAATATGACAGAAGAGGGGTTGTGCATTATCATGAGCTGCCTTGAGAGTATTTGAAAAAGGGGCGAGAGTTGGACAGAGAAGGTGAGGCAGGGGATGTGGGTGTGTCTGCAGGGCGGGAGGAGCGGCAGGTATCACGTCAGGCGAGTGAGACACCACATCAGGCGAGTGAGACACCACGGGCACAACAGTATGGAGGAACCATTCATACTACAATCACATCATGATTTTGACTTTGGACCAAAGGAAGGTGGTGTACTACGTTTATGTGCAGTCGGTGCTGCAGTACGGTATCTTGGCGTGGGGAGGTGCCTCGTCTAATGTACTGGAACCATTGGCTGTAGCTCAGAACAATTATGAAACTTATTTTAAGAAAAAAATCCAAGATACCCTACTTACTTACTGTACTATGAATTTCCTATTCTTACCATAAGACAACTTTTTGTCAAAAATTTAATTTTATTTATTATGAATAATAAGGTTGACATTTTTACAACGTTAAAACATACCTATCTAACAAGAAATAGAGTGGGTTTTGGAATTCAAATTCCTCGTCCTACCAGTAGTTTGGATTCTCACAATCCATTTTTTATTGCGCATTTTGTTTATAAAAACCTTCCTCAAGGCATAATTCAAGAGGGTGGCGGTGTCGCAGCTTTTAAACGGAGAGTGGAGGAGTGGTTGCTTACTCTTGGCCCAGAAGATACTGAGAGATTGATTTGGTCATATTATATTTAGTCTTGTGCTCTTCCTTATATATTCCTGTTGGGATTTGTATGGATATGTCTTATTTAAATATCTTATTATATGGGGGTGTGGAGGGGTAGTTAATGGAGTAGTCACTGTTTACTCTTCATAGACTACTTTATATACTCATGTTTTGGTGAATGATTTGGTTCATGTGTAAATTCTTGTGTGTAACATTTAGGTGTTATACTTATATTGTATTAGATTTTTATTATTTTTTCATTTTGTTTTCTTTTAATTTTATTTTGTTTTTTACTTAAGTACATTTTCTCTTATAACATAATTGGCTAGTGTATTTCTATAACAATTACGACTTATGTCTAGAATGTTAGTATCTCATTAAGATTGTAAACTTGGCATTTCTCTTGTTAATATTTGTGTATGTATATTTTAAGGGTACAGTATTTACAATTGTTATGATTTGTAAAAGAACTCTTGCCTTGCACACAGACGGATAGTCTATGCAGGGCAATATATTATTCTTGATATTATTGTAAATATTCTTTCCATGTAAAAATGAATAATAAACTTATTTGAATTTGAAATTTGAATTTGATGATAACAAAACTAAAGGATACTAATACATATTAAATATGGATATATATAATAGGCCTATGTTTCCTATATCAGCTATAAGTAAAAAAAACATAGGTAATTTAAGGTTGGTTTAATTTCAAGTTGAAAAGAAATTAATGTAATAAAGCTATATAATATTATGATTTCGTTTTAAAATTACATTAAAAAGTGTAACAAGACACTCAAGTTATAGCATACGCTTTAAGTTACAGAAAATTCAATAGAATAAAAAGTTAATAGAAAATAAAAAAAATTATAAAAATAAATAATTCTAAACCTAACACACACATTTACACCATAAATACAACCTAACACCAACAATGCAAGCTAATCTACTAACAAAATAATTTTAACTATATAATGGGTAGCAGTTATGAAGTTTTTTTTTCTTTCATCTAAGTGTTGTAAATACTGATATAATGTGAATACAATAATTGTGCTAATATGCTGTTGAAGGTGGAACATTAAAATGGTAATAATTTGCTGTTAAATATACACAATTAATAATAAAGATGATTTTGTAAAAATAACATTCAATAATAATAAATCAATGAAAATAAATGTGTAACTATTATTTAATGAAAGACAACATTAATTTTTGTTTAATTGATTTTTACCAATTAAACTAAAGTACCAAATAATAATGGTAAAAATAGTAATTAATATTCAAAAAATAATAAATCAATAAATATATATTTGTAACTAATATTTAAAGAAAACATATTGATGACTACTAAAAATTGAGCATATGAAATTAAAGTTTAATAAATAATTATTTTATATTTTTGTCCATGTATTTGAATAGAATTATTATAATGTATAAAAGGCATTAAATGATAACCCTTGGATAGTTATTAAAAATTTGTACATGATTCACTTAAATGTCTTGCGTCTTGGCGACAGTGACAGGCAGATCCTCCATTCAAGTGGCTCTCCCTCGGCGGCCGTCCCCGTCGATCCACATCACCTGACCGTCTACAGTCCATATTTTACGAACTCAAGAAGCCTTCCAGAACACCTCCAGACGCAGCTTCGTAAGATCCTCCTTGATGACCATCCCGGATCCTTTCAATTTCTTCTTTTCATTTAACACCCTTCGCCGATCTTTGTAGCTAACGAAGTGTACTATGATCGGCCGGTGTTGCTTGGAGCCATCAGGGCGGGGCTGCGGCACAGGTTCGAGGCAGTGGGAGCGACAGATGGCGGTTACCAGATGGTCCATTCCAAGCTGGTCCTGGCAGAGGCTGACCATCAGCTGATCTGTCTTCCTCTGGCTTCTTTCAATACCACTGTACGAGTTTGGGCGGGCGGGTGGGTCACTACTACTGTAAGAGTATGGGCGGGCGGGTGGGTCACTACCACTGTACGAGTATGGGCGGGCGGGTAGGTCACTACCTACCGAAGCCAGTTGAAGACAGAAGACAGTTCCTACTGTTTGTCTAGTTGAACACAGACAGTTGTTCAACACTGAACACTGTACAGTTGAAGACAGAAACAGTTGTTTGTCTAGACTGCACCATCTCAACTAGCTTCGACACTTGTCCTTTCAAAGAATTAATTTCCTCGTTAAGAGGTCTTTATGTGTCAGAGATTGCTTTATGTACTGTCTTTTCAATTTTATTGGACAACTTAGTAACTAGGTTGTCAAAAACGTCACAGTCTTTGGTAAGAATGTTTTTTTAACACCTCTCAATGAAAGCAGGGTCGACAGCAGGTGGTATTGTTGGGCAGTCCTTATCAGAGATGCTTGAGAAATGCGATAGGTCGGTTGGATTTCTGCTAATCAGCAAGCTTGCCTCTCCTCCTACTGAGGATTATACATGAAATCGCACTTATTAAATGCAATTTTTACCGTCAGATGAAAACTAAATAGCAAACAAAATTTACCAGCTTATTGAAAATACAGTTACTTTCAGTTATATCGTAAACCACACACTAAAATATGCAATCAAACGCCTCAAACAATCAAAGAAAGAACGAGATGATTTTCAAATGGCCTCTACTCACAACTCATCCCCTCCTCACTTCAACTTGGAGCATGAACTGTTATAGCATAACAACGACAACTGTTATAGCATGTCTTACAACAAGCTTATTGTTCTCACTGAGGCTAAATGAATTAGCGATTAAGAAATGAATTAAGATGCTTTGTTTGTTTATATTTTTTTTTTAAAATATTACTAGTGCCATTTTGTTTTCCAACCTTCAATTAGGTAGTATAGAAATAAAACTTATAAGAATAATTAAACAAATTTACTATCTACAGTTAAATACATACGTGGTTACCAGAGCTGGATTTAGGTCCATTGAGGCCCCGAAGCAAGAAAGGTCATGAGGCCCCCCACTACAGCCCCCCAACCCATATGTAAAACTAGCTGTAGCTAGTTTTAACAGCTGCTTGAAATCCAAACTCTCCAAAATATCATTTTCACTAGACATTATGGCAAGTGAAGCAAGTCTCCTTTGAAAAATTGTAGAGCTGTAGTGAACATTTTGAGAGCAACTGCCAAATTTGGAAATGTTGATTGCAGATTGTGTTCACATAAAAAACCATACGATTTTGAAGCTGCAATGGAAAGCACTCCATCAAATTGCACGCACTGAGCTATGAAATATTTAAACTGTACAATTTTTCGTCTCTTATTTCTTGCTCTATATCATTAGGGTAATGTTCAATTAACTTTGAAGCACCCTCCTGTATTTGAGCATCAGTTAGTGCTAGAAATGCGCACACTGAACACTGTGTTAACTGTTTGGTACGCTTTCAAATGCTGATTTAACTCGGTGATTAGCCTATCCAGAATAGGTCAATATGTCTGAACTTTGAATTTCTCTTTCCGCTGAAAAACAACATCACTGGCATCACCTTCATCAAACTGTCATTTTTGTTTTTTTTACACTTGTCAGAATAATCAGAGTTGTTAAGTTTACAGGCCTTTTTTTCGTTAAAGTCGAAATTGATTAGTTGAGATTACAAGAGGTGAACTGAATAATCGGACAGCAAAACCAAGTGTTTTCACATTGTATTGTCATGCTTACTAAGTTTATTCCCTCTAGAATAGAGACCCAGAACCAATTCATTATTACAGTTTCTGTTCTTAATTAGGTTAAGCCCAATACATAATTTTAACTGTACCAACGTTAAAAACATTTAATTCTGATCAAAAAAACATATCTTTTCCTCTGAGGCCCCTGGAGGCCCTTCCGGGGCCAGAAGCCCCAATCCGGCTGCTTTGTTCGCCTAGTGCTTAATCCATCACTGGTGGTTACTTTTCTACATATTCACAATTGGAATTAAGACATCTATCATAATTAGAGTGTCAGCTTTCCAATACAGGTCCAAGAATGTTTCTGCCAGTGATTTGAGATGCACTTTTCCAATGTCTCATAGCACATTGTTGGTTTAGAAGCTCTACCCTCCTAGCCACTTATTCAGTTTAGGAACATGGGATGAGAAACACTTGGCCCTAGGGCTATATTCTGATGTCCAATAATATCCCATTGAAACCTATCAATGGGAACTGTTTTGTCATAACACCACTGTGAGCACAACTCCAGAAGTAAGCTTTCTTTATATTTTATTCTGATTGGCTCTCCACAATTGTTATAATGTTTTACATTATCCCTCTGCATTTACTGTGGTCCCTGCCTAACTCTACAAATTCTACAAGCAGAACACCTTTCTGGTCCAATAACACAGTAGCTATGACCTTCATGTTGTTGAAGGTTGTTTGGGTTTGTTTGGCGAGCGAGTTGGTATGCATCCATAGTAGGGAGAGCTGATTTTGACATTTCAGTAAATTTATGAGACAACTAACTAATTGGTAAACCTCTGATTGCCTTTAACTGGCAATCAATTTGTTCAACATGGTCTTATTTTGCTAATGTTTTACACCCTTGGTCTCCTTAGTCTGAACATCAATCAACTCACCATCTTTAAATTTTCTGCACCATGCATGCACTACACTGCCTCAAAGTTTTCACCCTACAAATGTGATATTCTTCGATAAATTTCTGCTGCACATAGTTCTTCAGCTTGCAAGACTAATAAATTTGTACCTCGCTCTTGGGAGAGAATTAATTGTAGTTGCCATGTTAATTATGCCTTGCTAGATCAAAAGGTAATGGCGTCAGCCGCTCTGCAATGGGTGAGGTAGTGGGAGACATGCGCTGTAGACTACTTTGCATTTTTTTTATTTCTAGGTCTGTTTATGCTCGTGGCATTTTTAACTAACCCTATAAACATTGGAATGACAGAATTAAATACAAACATTATCAATCATCTAGTTTAAGTTTCTGATAGCCTTTTCTCTTGAATTAATTGAGATATATTAGTAATCTCTTCTAATGCTCTGAAAACGTATCTATGCCAATAGAATCTCGTTATCCGACATCCTGTTTTTATCTATGTACTTGTCTCAAAAACAATACTGCAATAAAATTATTTCATAAAAATATACGTACCTGGTGAGTGTTTTTCCCAAACTTAAATAAATCATATGGGTTATATCCTGCTCGCTTTCACCACGTGCACACTCAATACAGCTGGTCTTCAGTCTGCTGTTAGTGTTCCAATAGAACTATGTTTTGTTAATGGTTATGTTTGTTAGTATGTGAAATAAACGTAATTACTTCACAATGACAAAACATCTAACCGATAATGATGTTGAACTATTTTTACGTAATAATACTGCGTCTTGCGGAAACCTTTCTGACAATTCGGATTACATTATTGATGAAAGTAGTGATGCATTGTAGAATTTTATTTCATATTATATAATATGGTTATGTTTAACAGTAAATGAAATGAACTGCAAATTATTCAGAATTATGTATTGTATAATAAAACACTCCATTTAGCTACCTAATATATTTTTTGTTTTAACTAACGTAGTCTAAAGTAAAAATGTATATAATATTAACAGTTTTGTTTAATGTACAAAAAATAAAATTATAAATATTTATTTGATTTTTAACAATATTGTATTCATTATTAGAAGTATTCTGGTGAAACTGCAGCTTTGTATCTCTAATAAAGCGAGGGAGATTTCAGAAACTACTTGGTCCTAATAGGGGAAAAATATAAACTGCTTTGCTTATTCTGTCTAAACTTCACTGTCACTCGGCGCATAACTAATGTAATTTTAATATGGATGGTGATTAATATGTTTTAAAAATTTGCTCAGATTTGTCTCTCACTAGTTATAATTTAATGACAAATATCATTTTAAATTATATATACTTACTTCGTTAACTCTTTCTCCTCTAAACTTAAGTTGTTCCTTACGAACTTTAAACCTCCCCAATAAAAATGGATTTTGGTATCTTTTCAGAGTCCTCACAGTGAGGCGTGGATAACCTTTTAAAAATGGGCTTATCTCTTCATTATACTCATCATCTCCTGGTGTAAGATCAAATAAATGATACGTTTTTGATGAGTAAGAGGCAAATTCCCACTCTAAAGGTTTGCAGTGCTCCAGGACCGAATTCAAAATATCCATTTTTCTAAAACATTAAAGTAAACATAATAAAATTGAGCTTGACTTAATATGGTAGTATAATAAATAACTTATAATTAATAAATACACACTACACACAAAGTTGTTAATTTTCAATAATACAGGTTTTTGCAAGGCCTTTTATTGCAGCAATTATTTGTTTGTATTTAATGAAAATTTAACAAAGTACTTTTTATAAGAAAAATGAAATGGAGATCTTATTCACTAAATAGTGCATAGTTAAAAATCTTCTTTGTCAAAAATAAATTATAATACATGAGACTAACTAAAGGTAAGTTTTAAGAGTCGTAAAAAAGCTTGATTCTCGTTTCAAATATTGGGAAACCTTTCCAGTTCTTTCTGGCCTTGAATGATTATCTAGTCCAATATTTTTTTAATGTAAAGATCCAGCATCTTAGTTTTAGGATCACCAAAAGTAGCCTTAAGTTTTTGTCTTTGATTTTTCTGCAGGAGCCTACAGAAAACCAGTTGTCAGGATGATAAATGAACAGACTCGATTTTTCGGCTAAGGTAAGAAAGTGGGCTAACCCTGTGAACATAACTCAGCATTTTCTGTTTAATCGTTCCATTTTACTTCAAACCTTCGAGTCTCAACCATAATAAGATATGTAATTTTAGATCTTATTTACCGTAAGTTAAAGCATATTATTCACTTACAACCTTATCTTTCACCGTCAAGATACAATTGAAATTCTCTTCTTAGTCTAATGAAGAACTTCACCTGACTTGCTGAAGATCATGAGTTCAACTGCCAGGAGGCTTACTAAATTTAGCTTAATGGGTTCGGTCTGTTGTCCAATAACAATGTTAAAAATACCACTGGCACAAAAAATATTACATGTAAAAACACATCAACAAGTTTAAGGGACCACGTTGATTTTGAGGCTTTTCAAGCTAGAAACGTTAAATTCGACAAATTTGTTGAACATATTAACGTCAATGTTCCTTGTTTTATAAATTATGTCCTAAAATTCATTTATTTACTGCTTAACGTGGGTAGCTAATTAAGCATTGCTGTCAACCATTCCCACTTTAATTTGCTTACCTGTCACTCAGCTCTTGGATTAACCGATTGGGATTTGTTTATTTGTTGAGCTACGAAAAACTTTTTTACTGTGTTTTCAAAATTGCAGTTTTCGAGGCTGCGATTTTTAGTGTCAACTTCAATTTTGCCAATTCTTTATATTTGGGTGTGTCGTTACCAAATTATGTATGGAAATAAAATGAGATATATACATAATACTGACACAGCTCAATTTTCCATTTTATACATAGACCATTAAAACACCTGATTTTGTAGCTTGTCTACTACTAAAGTGTGCGTTTCCTTAACTCCCCTGAATGTATGCATTAAACGAGGACGATACATTTTTTGTCAAAATCAAGCCATAAAACAGTATTACATTTTAAAAATAGGTTGGACTAATTGTTCAATAAACAAAACAAAATTTTTTTTTCATTGTATATTTTTAAGACAGGGTTCACAATCTTGTTCAATATTAGAGAGTCATATTTGTTAGCACAGTGCCCGTCCTTTGTTTTGGGTTTACGTTGATTTATATTGTGCTTATTGCATTCAATTACACAAAACATGTACCTACTGGCATCTGTATAATGCAAGAGTGCGTTATGGTCATGGTAGCTCTAAGAAAGAAGACAGTAGGTATCATGTGCATCTCCTATGACATCATATGGGTGAAATGGCAACAATAAACAAAAAAATATTATTCTAATTACTGTAGTTTATAAATCCAGCTAATAAGTGGTAAATGACTTGCCTACTGTTTAGCTGAATGCTTCCATGATTGGTAGATTTAGTTTCCAGTAGTTTATTGAATGACAGGTGATTTCGCCCATGTGACATCACAGTATACTGTGCAGCCTCATCTTGATACCTACCGTCTTTCCTAGTTACTGTGGTTATGTTTTGATCCGGTATTTACTTCAGAACTATGCAAGTTGTTTATTTATTACAACAGCTGATTACATACATACATACATATCCTAGTCCCGTTCCAGTTTACTGGGTCTGGGTGTTGACAAGCACTCTCCATCTTCTTCTATCAGACCAGATTCTTTCTTCCTCAATCTGCTCCCATCTGTACCCTCTATTTCCGATCTCTTCCTTAACACCTTCTAACCATCTCTTTCTCGGTCTACCTCTAGCTCTCCATCCCTCTTCTTTACTTTCCATCATTTTCCTTGGCAGTCTGTTTAGATCCATTCTTTTGATGTGCCTATAACACCGTAAAATATTCTGACCTATTTTTTCTCTTATACTTCTAACTCCTAGTTCCTCTCTTATATCTTCATTCCTCATTCTCTCTTCTCGTTTTTCCACACATACCTCTCAAAAATGTCATCTCTCCTGCCTGTACTCGGCTCCATTCTTTCTCATTCATCGTCCATGTCTCCGATGCATATGTAATTATTGGGGTATAATATGATTTAAACATTATCATCTTTGCTTTTGTGGGTACACTTTTGTTCCACACCAGGTGTTTTACCGTTTGGTAAAAATTTCCACCTTTTTGTAACCTAGCTGTCACTTCTTCTTTCAATTTCCCTTCCTTCGATATTAGTGCTCCTAAATATTTAAAATTTTCCACTGTCTTCAGCGGTTCCCCTTCTATAGTTATGTCTGCATTTATTGTTCCAGTCCTTCCAACCACTAGAATTTCACTCTTTTCTTTGCTAATCTTTAAATCATTTTCTTTGAGTTGCTTGTGCCATTCATTTAAACGCTCTTGAACTTCATCTACAGTTTTCCCTCATATCAATAGATCATCGGCAAAAATCATTGTATTCAACTCTCCCTTTACTTTCTTCTTAACTGCTCTTGTAATCTTTTCCATTACTATATTAAAGAGTATAGGACAGCTGATTAATGAAACTAATATAAACAATTAATTGTCAAATGGTATTGCCATAGGGGTTGCATTGATACTTCTTAGAACCCCTGAGGTGGTTTCCTGATGTAGTTTCAAAATAAAGATTGGCTTATGTGTTAACCAGAGACCCTACGAATTTTCATGCAAAATTTCATTTGGGTTCAGTAGTTTTTGCATGATTTAGTAACACGTACACAGATACTGTTAGATTTTTATATAATAGTAAGATTAACAGCTGTTTACTTACATACAGTGTAAAGTAAACCATCTACTGCAAACCCCTATCTACTATTGTATGTTCTTGCTATTGTATTCATTAGTTTGTTTTAAAATCTATAACTGAATTAATAGAATAAATATATTTTCATTTTATTAGTTGGGATTTATTAATTTGTTTGCATACCACCTAGTACGTGTACCACTACCTGGGAACCGCTGCTTTAAGAGAATCGAAACAGCATTAACGAATATTATAAACTGCATGCAGCATTGGATTGAACTTTGTGATAAAAGAAAAAGCAAACAGTGGATTATATTGATTAATGGAATGAGCAGTCTTCATTTGATATATATATTTTTTTTAACCTTACTCTGTACATTCCTCAGACTATTAATCTGTGCGAGGAACTTATTCGGACAGAGTAAGGGGATGAACCAGTACACTAGAAGATGAATAATACTCATAAATCTTCCTGTCAAGGCCGTATTCGAACCAACGCTATTTCTAACCCAAGCTCAAAGTCCTGATGCCTTAGAATGCTCGGCCGCCGGCTCGCCCAAATTTGATTTTTGTTAGTTATTACTAATTTATAATACTAATTTGTCAAGAATTTGGACGTTACGTTTAAGAAACATATTAGATGGACTCAATAGTAAGTGAAGGTAGTGAAATTGAAGGCACATTAGAATTTCCGGATGAGGCTAGATCCAGGCCTATGCAAACTCGCCAACTGGGCTATTTTCAGAACACGCTGTAAGCCTTTTTTGTTAATTCGAAAAGAAATATTAGATGAAGCCATACGTTTTAATACTGTATACCGTTTTTCTTCTCATGAATAATACTTTTACATAAAATAACTATAGTTGTGATAACAACGTTGTAAAGAACTGATAATGTTAGTAGAGTGAAAAATTGCAATTGAAGCGTATAGAGTTATCGTCACTTGCAATCCTTATAAATAGTATACAACATTTTTTAGGACAAGTTCCAAGATAGCCAAAATAAACCTATTTAGTTGCCAAAGAGTATTCAGTAATAAGTTTTAAAATAAAAAAATTAAAATAAAGTTGGTAATATTTTTTACGAAAAAAAATAAATAAAGTTAAAAAAATTGTAGTACTAAAGCATTGGTATGTTATTGATACAAGTAAATGCAATAAAATTATTTAAAAATATGCGTTTTATAGAGAAGTGCTTCACTTTGAAATAAGTGTAAATATTTTTTTTCAAGGGCAGAAAGCAAAATGGTTTTTAATCACACGAAAACATTTTGTAAAATTCCTGAATCAAATACAATTCATATCTAAATATTGTATTTGATAACTGAACTATATATATATATATATATATATATATATATATATATATATATATATATATATATCTTGCTAGTAAATGTTATTATGAATACAAATCTTCTTTCTAATCGCAAAAATAATGAAAATTTAATTTTTTATCATGTAAAAGCAGAATATGTAGATCTACTTTGATATTTTTCAGAAAAAAATCCTAGTTCAAACAATTATATAATATAAAAAAGTTTGGGATCTGTTCCGCACATAAATTATTGAATATCTTCTGAATATGTAGATATATAATTTGTTAGGGTTCATTTCTAAATAAATTTAGTACAGTAATTGCAAAAATTTAAGCAGGCAAACATTTTTAGACACAAATTTGATTAATTATTTCTTAGTTTATAAATGACTAATAATACTATTGTTTTCCACAATAATAGAGGATGAACCACTGGTCCTTTGCCTTTACAAGGAAGCATTCCTTTGTTAGATAACAATGGGATACCTGCCAGAGGGGTCACTGGCCACTCTGTTGGGATGAGGCGAAGCCCTGTCCTGGACTTTCTTCCCAGTTCTGGTTCTGACCTTCTTCCCAATTCCGCATGGCCAACACCACCAATCCAAGATGCAAAATGCCACTATACTTGTGACATCAGATTCATCGTTTTTTTCTTCTTTCCAGGATATTTTTTCGTTCAAATTGATCTATAGATAAGCTTTACAGACTATATTGTTAGTAAACACATTTTGTGTCGATTGCCCAGTTAGAAAAATGCATTTGTAAAGGGTACGAGGTAATTTAAAAAAAAATTACTTCTATTTGGCGGACAGAGCTCCCAGTGTAACCGATGTAAAGGGAATGATATGCACTATCGATCGGTTTTTCAACAGTTCGTTTCTGGCATATTCAACATAAATCTTTATGATATGTAAAGATAATTAAATTCCTATCGAATAGTACTAATTTACTAATTAATTACGCTACGTTGATAAACAAAAACATAGCTTTTAAACAATAGACATGTGGCACATCTTGTTTGTTCATAATTTTGTTATATTTATGCACACATCATTCCCTATGTACTGTAAAAACGTTTACTGTAAAAATTTTGTGAAAGGTAATTTTTTAAATGGACAAATGGAGTTTTTTTTTAAATAAAGATATTATATTTTATTTATTTACAGGGTATACCATAAGTAAGCAGCCAAACTCCAGTGAGGTTATTCCAAAGGCAAAAAAATGCCATGTGAACATATAACCTATCTCGCTCAATTTTCCATTTATCTGTCTGTATATGATTTTTAAAAACACTGAATAACTCATAAAACTTAGTATGAATCTTGATCTTAAGAGTTTACACATCCCTTACAAATTTCACTTTCGTACACCAGCCCTTTTCAAAGTAATTTGTTAAAACTAAATACATCAAAAGCCTGTATTTAACAAACATTTAAGAATGTAGTACCACAAATCTATATTTATAAAAGAGGATGTTTGTATTATATATATATATGTTTGAAGTTTAAGCGCTGCCAAACCATCCAACCGATCGCCATGAAACTTTAGGATGTTGTCCTGTATACTCCCGAGATGGTTTCTGTGAAGATTGATGCAGATCCGTCCACAGGGTCCCGCCCCACGGGCTCCTAAAGATCCCATGTTATTCAAATGGAGAATCCGAATTGTTTACAAAAAACATATGACTGTGTGGTTTAATGTAGTTTCACATGCCATAAGCAGATTGAAGTTCTCACAACAACAGTACTGTATATGTTTTGATTTATTGTAGTTCTACATTTCACCTTGAGAGTGTAGCACACACTACAAAAAACCTTTACATTTATACTCCAAATAAGAAGACCAAAAATATTGTTTACCCTCTTGCACTCATTTAATAAATAATGGTTTTTTTCTATAATTCTTTTTATTGCTTTATTTTGGTATGTCAATGAAAAATGAAAGGCGAGACAACGTCCGCCGGGTTCAGCTATTTATGGTATAAATATATTAAAAATAAAATAACTATTAAATAAGAAATTAAATTTAGCAAATAAAAAATATTTCCTGGCTGAAGAATTCCATTATTACACAAAAATTTCAATGTATGCATTTGCTAATAGTAACCTTAAAATATGTTAACCATAATTGAATCAGTTATTCAGAAAGGGCACTTGTCAGATTTTTATACTTTTGATAAAAAAAAAAAAAAAGAATTTTATATGGATTTGGCTGTAATTTTATTTTTAGTACTTAAAATGTTTCTAGATAGGTATTAATGAAGTTCCAACATTTTTACTTATCTAGGCCCCTAGCATATTTAAAACTTTCAAATGGTTACCTGTCGGTTTTCCGATGTTGATGTGCAAGTCTGGAAGGTTATGCATCAGTTTTCCGAAGACTAGACATTGTTGAAAATAAACAACAGCAGCTGGCTTATTTGTAGCGTAAATATGCATATAATATATCGTTCCACTCTACTGTTCCTAATCTATCGCTTTAGATGATTTATTTCGTTATCTTTGTATACTCCTATAATTTGTTAACGAAATGTAGCTCATACTACATTGCAAAGGCAATTTTTTACTGGTGCAATTATTAGGTTTTAGGTATATGTGGTAAAAATGGTACCACATAAATGTACATGTGGTACAGTACTATATATTTATATATTCTAAAAGAATAAGAGATTTTCTATAGTTTGGATATTTAGGAACTTTAGAGTTTATGTAATTTGTAGAGAGGGTGCATTTTAAAATGTTTTTGACGCTTTTTATTTAAAAATTTCTTAGTAAATCAGTTGCAATATATTTTCCCTAATCCTCTATTTCATAGTGAACAAGGAAATATGCTACTTGATATTCTTTTTATTGTAAATTATACTTTGATTTTTGGAAATAAACACTGCAACAATAGCAAAACAGACGTAACCACAAGTGTTATGGTGAACCGTTAGAGTTTTAAAAAATCGTACAAAATTTTCATAGAAAATAAAGTTTTAATAGGGTTTAAATAAAATAAATGGACAATACATGCAAGTTTATAAGTAAAGTTTATACAAAACAAATTAAATCATGACATCAACACGTGGTAAGAATTTTCCTTAGATTTATATCAACTTTTGAAACCAAAACATGAAACTTGAAATTAAGTAGGTCAAAAAGTATTACTTGTTTCTTTGCAGGTAAATACGTGTTAATAAGGAGAACTATATTAATAAAAGGTAAAACAACTAAATTAAAGCACTATATAAATTAATGTATTTACAAAATGTTAAAAGTAAGAAATTATATTATACAAGTTAAAAGTAGCTGGTTTACTAAATCTTGATTCATCGTTCTCAGCTTCGTTGTTCATTGCTAGGGTTGTTGGCTATGATTTTCTTCATAAAAATCTCGTAGCCTTGAGGGTTGATTAGTAGGACTGTTAGTTTTTACCTCTGAACAACTAAACACACAAAACTAGAATTCACTAAAAATAAACGCCAACTTATTACTGCTGCTTAGTTACCAGCTGATAGTTTCAATTTAAAAAGTCTGCCAACATATTTTAGAAAGAAAACACAAATTTAATGCATATTAATCCTGGATATGGGAAGGGGGTAGCACATATGTTTATCATCAAGCAAGCCCAATTAACTTGGTGCAAATCTACACAAAATTTTCTGTTCTATAAATTTCAGATTTATAATAATTTTTTTTCAATTTTATAATCGTAGGAAAATGTGCAACAACAATCTCCTGCTAAATTCCCGCCTAGAGGTCTGGAGGCAGTAAAATTACCCATGTCGGCTGAAGAATAACCAGAAGACGGAATAAAACGTACCAAATGTCTGTCTGCAGAGAATTAAATACTCTATCCACCACAATAATTAAAAAAGTTGTAGGTGATTTAGGTGTTTTACCAAAAATGTTCTTGTATACCGGTACCCTTTTTAGCATGTTTCAAATTCTACATAGAGCAGACCATAAACAAAAAATATCAAAATATGTTTTAGGGTACAATATAAATATTTTTCCTGTATTCCCTATTCAATGCTGATTTTTCCAATCTTTTCATGTACTATTTGATTACCTACAATGATCATTTTGTAACTTTGAACATTTATTGCATTTTATGGAAAAAGTTCCAAAAAACCCCTAAAATATAACAACATATTATAGTCCACTAAATTCAAAACAATTTGGCTATCTTGGAATTATTTACAAATATATTTAAGTACCAGAATTCAAAATTATAATTTTGTACAATTTTTTTAACATTTTTCATGTTTTTCTTGATAATTATTATTTACTAAAATGTTATGTGCGGTTTGACAAGTCATATGATATTGTTCAGTTCAAGTTGTTCAGAAAAACAATATGCTAAAATAATTGGAGCATATTTAATAATTTTTGTTTTAACAAAAAAAATGCAAAGCGCCATGGCACCGATATTTTGAGTTTGTCGCCGATCTAGCGTTAAAAAGTTGTTAAATCCTTAGCCTACTAATTGATCAAATTCGCATGCAAATACATTTGACATAACAGACAAATATACTTACATTTATCAATGAGTACACTAAAATGGTAATTTTGTTAACAGTATATGATAAGCGAACGAGGACAGGCGGTATTGTTCGCAGACCTAGAATGACATCGGATCTTGAATTCACTATTCAACAGATAAACAACTTCAGCTTATCACTTCGCCGGTTCAAGTGAAGCAACTAGTTTACCAACAACATCGCTGTCCACCGCACATCTTACTGACTGAGTCAAAATCAAAATCCATTCGACGAATCAGACCAGGCAGGCAAATTCTCTTACTGCGCAGTGCGCAGAGAGAGTTAGAGGGGGGAGTAAAACCGGCCGGCAGGAAAACTGTTCCGCATTCAAGCTGACCTTGGGTATCCCAAGTTGCGAGGGACACCACACCTAAACAAACACCTTGCAAACAGCCATTACGCGTGGAAAAGCTTATTCCATTCCACGCGCTTTATTGGCGAACATCCAGTTTTCAAATGGAAATGAAGGTTGTTATCTAGCCAATGAGAACATACGGAAGCTGTCACTTGAGAGAGGTCCATAATTAGCTTTGTTGTTCCACAAAAATCCCTCTCCCACTGTCATTTACGGTTTTTTCCTTAAGAATTATTTAATTAATTTGTATCAACTTAGTATTTTAATGTGTTTATTTACAGCATCGGAGAGTTCCTAGCACACGACTGGGAGACCAACTTAATTGGCTAGACCAGTGGTTCCCAACCTTTCTAGCTTGGGGGCCCAGTTATATATTTTTTTAAAAATTTCGCGGCCCTCCTAGAATATATATATATTCTTCTAAGTATAAATTTAAATTGTTTTAGATAGGTTATTAAATTAAAACATATTGGGTAAAAAAGAAAAAAAACTTTACTGAAGAAACTTTATTTACAAGTACATTATCAAGGCTGTCCGAACTTAATGGGATTTTTGACATTGTTTATCCTGTACTAATGTATCAATATCGGGAACGAAACTTGACAATTTCAACCTTAAGTCACTCTCCACATTTAACTTATTCCTGTACTTATTTTTGAAATAAACTAAAGTAGAAAATGCTCTCTCACATAGATAAGTTGTTGAAAATCCCAACAGTTGTCTTAGTGCTATTTTGCTGATTGCGGGATAGTCTTTTCGCACATTCATCCAAAAAAGAATCAATGGGGTCGTTTTGAAACTTGATTTCAGAATCTGATCACAAGACAGCTCAATCAAAGAGTCCTCTTCACTTGAAGGCATGTTAGCCTTTTTTAAGTTATCTTTATCAAAAGGGTTTCTGATCCATTGAACTTCATCATCGATTTTAGGGAAGTAGCGCCTACAAAAAATATGAAAAAACTTAGTTTCTTAGTTACAGTTTCTTAATTATAGTTTCTCAGATCAAAATAAAAAATACAGACACAAAGCATAATATACGAATTTGAAATAAAAATGTTGATACATTTATAGTGTGAAATTAAATTTCAAATTACCTGAGATTAGATGCCAGAGATGAGAGGTGATCTTTTATGGTTGCTGCTGTTGGTTCATCAATTTTGACTTCGTTTGTTTCAAGGAAATCGTGTAGTACAGGAAATGCATCGAAAGCATTGTTTTCCACTTTTTGAGCCCATTGTCGAAGTTTTTAATATCATAGCTTCTATCTTGTCTTGTACAAGAAACATATGAGTATCCTTGCCCTGAAGAGTTAAATTAAGAGTGTTGAGGGCACTAAAAATATCTGCCAAATACGCCAACCGCTTCAGCCAGTTTTCATCGGTCACGCATTCTAAGAAAGAACTTGCACGTTTTCCATCATATTCGTCCTCCATGAGGAAAGTCCTGAGTTCATCACGAAGTTCAAATAATCTTGATAGCACTTTACCTCTGGATAGACACCGAACTTCACAGTGAAGTAAAAGCTGTTTGTGTTCACTGCCCATTTCATCACATAAAACACCGAAAAGTCTCGAGTTTTTTGGCCTTGATTTGATAAAATTAACGATTTTTACTGCATCATCAAGAGTTTTTGTCAGACTCTCACCCAAACCTTTCACTGCAAGAGCTTCTCTATGAATGCTGCAATGTGTCCATTTGACAAAGGGAGCTACTGATCTAACTTTGGCAATCAAACCAGTATGAACTCCAGACATAGCTCTTGCTCCGTCAGTTGTGAAACCTACACACTTTGACCAATCTAATTGGTTTTCTGTGATAAAATTGTCAAGCGACTTGTAAATTTCCTCAGCAGTGGTTGTTGACGGTAAGCTATTGCAAAACAACATTTCTTCTTCAATATTTCCATTGAGTTCAAAACGAACAAAAGCTAATAAATTTGCCTGACCAGCTACGTCTGTACTTTCATCAAGTTGCAGAGAAAAATATTCGCTTTGTTTCAAAACGTTAATGACAGAATCCTTTACACTCTGTGACATTTCATCAATTCGTCTTTTGACATTAGTATTGGATAATGGAATTTCATTGATTTTTTTGGTACTTTTCTCATCAAACAAAGCATTACTTATTATTTTTGCTGCAGGTATAATTAGGTCTTCCCCCATTGGTGAGCTGATCCCTTCTTTGCAATTAACAAAGATAGTTCATATGAAACTCTGGTAGTTATTTTGTTTTGTTTGGAAGATTTTTCCATGGTAGATTTAATCATCGATAAATTTCTTTTCTTTATTTGAAAATATTGGAGAGACTTTCCTACACATTCTGGATGTTTCGTTGATAGATGCCTTTCAAGTTTTGAGACTTTCATACATTCGTTGGATAGCATTTCAAAACAAATTACACAATGAGGCAAAGGCTCTTCTTCATTACCAGAACACACAAATCCGAATTTAAAAAAAAATCAGGATTATATTTTCGACTATAAGTTTTACCTTTCTTGGCCATTGAGGTACTACTCGAACTTGGCTTACTTACTGCCTCACTAGTTGTAGAAGTGGATGAGGAAGGTTCATCATTTGACACATTTCTCTTTCGGCAAGATCCCATCCGAAACCAAGCATCCATATTGACTTGTAATATGCACGTATCTTACAGCAGACATAGTAAAATTCGACACGTAAATACAACCACTGCCACTAAAAATGTTACTTCCGCATAATTATTAATCCAAATGCCAACACAACACTACTACCACAACTGAACTGAACGTGACAAGGTGACAACCACTGCACTGAGTGCAGACTGCAGAGAACCGGTTTTGAGTGTTTTGACCGTAGTAAGGGTAGGAGGGAGGAGAGAGCGATGACCTTGCCGACACTGTTTTACAACAACACACTCCGCCAGGCCAAGCACGATCGGAGACAATTCCTAAATTAATATTTTATCCTTGACGACCTATTTGCCAATACCGTACTTAATTTCCACGAATTTAATATAATTTTAAGTTTCACCACGGCCCAGTAGCAAGCGGCCCGCGGCCCACAAGTGGGCCCCGGCCCACCGGTTGGGAACCACTGGGCTAGACACATGGCTGATATCCAGTTGCACCGGCGGTCAAAGGAATTTCCACGGGTCAAAACATTCCTCCGTCCGAAAAGTGTCCAGATGCACCGGTGGTCAAAATCTACCCACCTCACTTATCCCCGCTGCAAATTCCTTCGACCGCCGGAGCCGGTGCAATTGGAAGGCCCCTTCCTTCCCCACCCCACTACATTTCTTCAAACATAGTTTATAAGTGTTTAACAATTTGTCTAACCTAACAATGTCTAACCTAACCTAACCTAACCTAACCTAACCTAACCTAACCTAACCTAACCTAACCTAAGGGTGTGGAATTTGGCACGGTCAGCTTGGGGTTACTGTACTAGGAATCCGGCCTGGTTGGACTTTCCCGGCTCATGTCATAAACAAGGGCCTCTGGTGCAATTGGAACACCCCCCAAAAGGGGCTCCGGTGCATCTGGACACATCAGTTTGGGGCCGATCCCTGACCCCGGTGCAATTGGAAATCTCCCAGACACATCCCGTTGACTTTTGTGGGAGTTTCAAAGGGAGATTTCCAATTGCACCGGGGTCAGGGATCGGCCCCAAACTGATGTGTCCAGATGCACCGGAGCCCCTTTTGGGGGGTGTTCCAATTGCACCAGAGGCCCTTGTTTATGACATGAGCCGGGAAAGTCCAACCAGGCCGGATTCCTAGTACAGTAACCCCAAGCTGACCGTGCCAAATTCCACACCCTTTGTTATGACATGAGTCATGAGTCGGTTAGGTTAGGTTAGGTTAGGTTAGGTTAGGTTAGGTTAGATGTTAGTGTTGCCACGGATAAACACAAAATTAAACATTAAATACATAGTTACCATATTTATTAGTTAGAACCTGCTATGGTCTACCATTAGTATGTGCCACGAAACATCGGCAAGTGTTTGATAGAATATTCCATTGCGAAATTTTTAAACACTTATAAACTATGTTTGAAGAAATGTAGTGGGGTGGGGAAGGAAGGGGCCTTCCAATTGCACCGGCTCCGGCGGTCGAAGGAATTTGCAGCGGGGATAAGTGAGGTGGGTAGATTTTGACCACCGGTGCATCTGGACACTTTTCGGACGGAGGAATGTTTTGACCCGTGGAAATTCCTTTGACCGCCGGTGCAACTGGATATCAGCCGTTTCAAACACTATAGGTAGATTTGTGTGAATGCCCTCCTTGTATGTACTGTATGTTTGTGTGTATTTATTGTTATGAATGATTGTTTAAATTAAAGCCTTATGTTAATTAATTTTAATACTGACGTTTGCGATACAATATTTTTTATATTGTCCATGCAATAAAGGATTTATTATTATTATTATGTCATATTTGTATATTGGCGGTTAATTCACTAAATTTCTTCGTTTTGTATTACAGTATTTGTAAATATGACATTACTTACTTATGCATCTAAATGTTATTTTTCTCCAAAGAACGAATTATCAGTTATTATTTTTTATATTATTGAGTGTTATGCATCCGTCTAATGTGTGTTATAAATGAACTAAAAAACAAACACACACACACACACTCAAAACAAACAACTGTTACAAAATGCAGTATGATATTTTATTCCTTTAGCGTAGGCTATTATTATTTACTATCATGAGGTATCAAGAATCTTTATAGCCGTTGATCAATAGAACATGAAATAGGCACAGTCATACATTAGTTTATCGAATTTTATATTATATGTTAAGACTGTAAAAATTCTTCGATAGAATAATATGGGTTATGTTATTCTATAACCCAGCCACACAAAAATCTTATCTTTAAATCTAGTAGAGTTAGATTCTAGAGATTCGGGCAACTTGTTATAGAATTTCATACAGTTAATATTGAAAGAATTATCTGTCCGAGCAAGTCTGTGGCATGGGATATCCAGCTTACCTTTCCCTGTAGTGTTGTTTGTGAGTGTTAATTTCCTGCCTGGCATGAAATTTGTGAGGATTGTGTTTTTGTGTATGCTAGTATATTGTATATATAAAGATTTGCTACTCCTCAGGGCCGGCCCCAGCCATTGTATGAATAATTTATTTTCTTTTGAAGTAATAGAATGGCATAAGTATATGGGTGAAATGACTCCAAATATTCAGGCCATATAAAACATGAAACTGAAAAAGTACAAAGTAAGCTGTTCTCAAGTATTCGGAACTTCAATTTGGTGAAACCCAGGTCTCATTTTGCAAAAGTTTACAAAATTGAAAAATATAGTCAGCCTTTTGTTTCCTTATTGTTATAGTATTATTTATGTAACACTTTTTTCCAAATTATTATGTAAAGATGTTTTATTATTGCTATAACTTAAAAGAAGTAGGTCATGATCTCCTAAACTTCCTTGTAAGAGTGATACATTATAAAAATCTGACGAGAAATTAACAATGATGTTATCAATACATGATTTGTTTCTGGTTGGTAAATTATTTGTACGGACAAAATCCAATGATCTTAACAAATTAAGAAAATCTATGGAGGGCTGATTTTCACAACTAGCCATCTCATGGTTAAAATCCCCACAAACTATTATTTTAAGAAAAATATTCATTACATATTTGATTAGTTGTTCAAAAAATTTAAAAAATACTTTCAGATTACCATTTGGGGATAACAATGTACCAATATTGGGGGTTTAACAATGATTTAAGAAAATAGGTGGCTCTGGAAGATATTTTTTTACGTCCAAATACGTCAAATGTCACTATATAATTTATTGGCTTTGGCGTAATTTTAACAGCTGTTTTAAAGTCAATAAGCAACCTGAAATGCTCAGCTGTTCTCCTAAAACAATGCATGAACGTTTCACAACAAACAACAATACGCGTTTTGACTATTCCAGTTTGCTTTTAACGTTGGCGATATAACCTTTTTATTTACAATAAAAACCGTTTGAAATACGGTACATGAAGTGGTTACATTTAGCATATGGTACTACCTTGGGGTACGTTGCTGATACAAGGAAGATTTATACTATACGAATTCATTCACATTATTAACATTCATTCACACACGAATTATTCACATAGTGTTTCTTTCTAACATGGATTTATCATCCTGATCGCAACACCTCTTGGGTGCCCTGTGCAGCTGGCGCACCCATTTAAAAATGAGGTGTTCAAAATCATCGCAATAATTTGTTTACATTTGTTGCTGTTTTGACGTTTTTTAGTATTAATTTTGGAGATATTTAAAAACATAGTGGTTGACGGTTCTCACTTCACACGATAAAAAAGTCCACAACTAAAATCGTAGAGATCACAATTAATTATGAACAAATAATAATAATTGATTCCTTTGTGAATCCTTCTGGCCTCCGGAAGGTATACATGGTTTACCGAAAAAAACTATAGTATTTGTACATTTTGTACTAATACTGTAAAAAATATCCAGTGTGAAGTTCACTTTTATGCAATTTCTACCAACATGTAATAATGCTGACTAAGAAACTATTAGTACAATTTTGTTATGCACTTTTAGAGAGCAATTTTGTATGCCATTACTAGTTATTATTACAATTTATTTTACCTTACTAAATTTCTTAGTGTAATTTAACTTCTCTTAGAACTGACAGTAAGCTTGACTTATTGAATTTTATTTTTTAAGTTTGGAACAAAACTAGTGTATTTTTTACTTTTCTCTTCATAGTAGGCCTATAATCTAAATAGGAATATTTTTTGCGTTAACGTATTTAAAAAAATGACTTACTTTTAAATATCTTTATTTGTTTTTCTCTCCTAAAAAAATGCTAAAAAAACTTCAAAAATAGATAGGCCCCTAAGAAAACCAATAAGCAAATGATTTAACTAGTTTTGACTTATTTTACTATATGAGTGAGTTCAGTGTGAAGTTGTTTACACCGTTCCATATTCGTGCAT
>JAQJVL010002562.1:0-5000 GCA_035578905.1 Stictocephala bisonia
AATTTTTTTTTTTAAAAATTAAAAGTGTGTAGGTTTTGACCATCATTTTAATCTTTAGCTTTAATATCTTTCACTATTTAAAAAAATCGTGTATTTACATAAGCACCACTTTTAAAGTGAGGTTTTTGTCCAGGAAATCAGATGGTAACGTGAATCTAGTCATTATCAACTCCAATTTCCGGTCCCAAATGAAATCAACTTATCCAATCATAATAAAACCATTTTCTTTTTCCCTTATTGTGGGATTCCCTTTTTATTTATTCATTAATGTTGTACAGTATTTGATAACTGTTCAAAAACATGTTTATCCTCCGTGCAGGTAAAAACCTTAAGGGCGCCATTTCCTTCCGGAGATAATATCAAATCATGGGTTTCTTTTTCAACGTTTCGGGTTGTTGTCCATTGCAAAGTAATTCGGTCCGCTTACTCAAAAATGCTATGAAAGTGTCATTAGAAAGACCAATTATATTGGATCATAACTGATTTTTCATAAACATTGAGTATTTCTATACTTTTTCACAGTTAGATGTGTGAAAATTTAAATGTTATTCTTGATGATTTTACACTAAAGATTCCTAATAGTCAACAAGAATGATACTTCAACAATCTTACAACGTTCAATATTACCTTTTATAATAATAAACACGAGCCGTACAGTTTAAACAGAAAAATCATATTTTAGTCCGATAACAGTAATTCTGCATGTCTAATATAGTGCTTTATAATTCTCAAGTGGGACTTCCCATAGAGGACTTCCCAGTGAGGACTTCCCAGTGAGGACTTCCCAGTGAGGACTTCCCAGTGAGGACTTCCCAGTGGGGACCTGGCAGTTTGGAAAATGGTTCCAGAAGAAAGTGCGTACTACTAAAATGTTATTCTTATTTTATTATATTTATTGGTTTTTATTTTTTAAATACACGATTCATAAAAATATTGTCGAATATATTATATTGAGGTAATATTTAAAACGTACAAAGGGTAACATTAACCTCTAGACAAGTTTATTACTTGTTTAGTAGCCGGGGAAACTAGGGGTAGTAAAGATTAATGTTGAATCCGAACCACGTAGTGTCGGTATTGTGTTCTAAGCCTAAAAAACACACGAACTATTGCTTTAGCCACATTTTCTTATATTTATTTATTCTTAAGACGCCGATCATCAAGACATGATTTCAGTTTGTTCATAATAATTTAAACCAGTCAGTGATCTCTGGAGAGCTAAGAACATAATCGTTCTATCAACAAAACTGTCACAGCAGAGCTCCCAAGTGCATGGATTACAGAACTACGCTAAGTGATACATGTTTTACTAAAAAAAATTACGTTACTATAATTAAGCGAACAGAATGTATGGTTACTTTTGTCAAAATACTTATTTATGCTAAGTGAATTTGTAAATATTGGGAAAGTGAAAGTGACTTTTAATATGAATAATTTTTAACACCTTAAAAAGCACATTTTTATTCCTTACGTTTTAAAACATTGTTTGCTTTTTATATTAAATAAATGGTTCCAAAGAATTGGCACAAACGTTCCCCATGACAAAAATCAAAATTGTGAAAATTACCAGCTTGATACCCAAAAAGTTTTTTTTATATCGAGAACTAGTCGAGTTAGAGACATGCGGTTAGAGTTAGTACCGTTTTTGAGAAAATTCCAATTTTGTATGTTTTTTGACCATACAAATAAAAAAAAACTTAAATTACAAAAAGTTAAAAAATGGTTTGGAGATATTGGCTAATACATACCAAATTTCATAAAAATGTATCCACCTGTTTGGTCTCCAGCGAACTGCACATACACACAGATAGACACACGTACGGAGAGAAACCAACTTTTAAAAAAACACTTTTTTGGGTTCAGAGGACTCTAAAATGGATTTTTAGACCAACTTGTATAAAGTTTTTGAACGATCACAATACTTTCTCTATGCTAACTAATACGGTAGAAAGTAAAAATTACACATAAAAACTGCAGGCACAACAAAATCAACAGAGCCCCAAAATATTGATAACGCTACTAAAACATTTTCCAAATCACCATGAAATTCCAGGCAATAAAATAAAACAAAGGATTATTGAAATTAATACGTAGTAAGAGATTGGAACGATCTGTGAATCTTTAAAGCAAACTAACCTCTGGGTCAGTGGCTAATGGGGTGACAATTCCTTGATGAGATTCACATTGCCAACTCACCCTCAAACATCGGGTGATTGGTTTTGGTTCCACAACTGGCATATTGTTATTTACGTCAAAATTGGAATGTCAGTTGCTGTCCATCCTGTGACTGATGTATTAACATTGAAGGTTGGTAAATTGTCATCAGATCTATTACAAGTTTTATTTTTAACTGCACTCATGTTAATTGCCAAGTAACTCTGATGTTGGCTCATTTCTGATTTAGCCACCCAGCGTAATTCATTAAGAGGTATGAGTTTGTTGGAAAAATTGTTTTCTGTTATTTTTTTAATTACTAAAAATATTTTGTACGTCATAACTCTGTAATATAATATTCATTTTTACTATTCATTATCGACTACTAATATAGCGATCGTAAAGATAAGGGTGACTGTGAAGGGCAGATGAGTTTAAATGAACGAGTCCACTCATTGTTACAAACTAAGGTCATTTGTTCCTTAGAAAGAGCTATTTATTATTTGCTCAATAGCCAGTGAATCCAAGGAACCTACAGCTTTACGTGGAATCCGAACCACGTAGTACTCGTCTGATTTAACGCTAGTTGACAAGTCGCATTCTTAGTTCTGTTGCCTACATAACATCCAGACCATGACTATAATCCAAACAATAGCTAAAATAATTCCCCATTGCATTATTATTTACCTTATAAAGTCTGTGATAGATTGATTATCACTGATAGTTTAATGATTTTTATGAGTAAGGAAAGAGACTGTAACTTAAGGTAAGTAACTCTTGTAATAAGACTCCTTTCCTAACGGAATGACATAGCTTGTTAATAAAAATATCCCTTTAGTTGATAGTAAATATATTTTCATTAATACTTAAATTTACATCAAAATTAGTTTAAAGGATTTAAAAAAAATATTTCCCGTCTTAATATATTGGGGAGACTTGTATTAATTGGACCAGTTTTATTATTTTCTCTTTTAACATAAAAACATGAGTATAACAGGTTTACCAAGGGGTAGAATCAAACAGTTCTTTCGTTTTTATTCGTAATTGCAGCTTCAAAAATCTTATAAAATTAAAAAAAGTTCAATTGTAAAATTATTGTAAAGTAAGAGTAAATCGGTCCATTCGTGGAAACTAGTTACCTACGACGGACCGATAGTTGGTTTCATTAAACCTCTATCAAACGTAATGAATACGTGTAATGTTTTTTATTAGTTTATTTTAATTTATTCTACACGTTTAAATAAAATATGATTATAATAAAAGTTACTGTTTGGAATTGAAAAAAATTAGAAAAATTTTACTAAGAAGTGTTTACAACAATAGAGATACAATTGGTGCAATAAAATATTTTCTTCATTGTGCTTACATTTGCGCAAAAGACTATGCCAATCTAATTCACGATTAAAAATATGTCACACAGCCAACATTCTGTTTGTAATTGACTATTTCGTGAAATATATTATCATCACGATTTGTTTACTGTTCCCACGATTTCTTTTCAGTTTTACGTCTTCTTTGTTTGTGGCTCCTTATTAATGGTTTTTAATTTCATTTGTTTAGGCTTCAAGCTCGGATTTATAAAGAGTGCTGCCTTTTGGGCTCCTGTCTCCCCTGTTCTCTTGCAATGAAGACGGTTGTTGTTGGCTTGCTTTTGGTTATTTTCAGACCATTATCAATTTTGTTTCGTTCCATTTTCAGTATCTGTAATAAATACAAACTATTTGGGCTATTTGGTGTGATAAAATCAGGAAAAAGAAAAAAAATATGACATTTCCCCTTAATTGAATACAAAATTTCCCAGGAAAGACCGGTCCATTTAAGGCAACTCCATAAGGTCCAATAAAAGCAACTCGACCAAATATCTGAAAAATCGCGCCATTTTGCAAACGAACACATAATTTTACTTAATTACTATATCACATTGGAGCTAAATAGATAATATATGCTACAGTATAATGCTATCATAATTGGTGTTACTTAGATTAAAGATTGCAATACATCCTTCCGAATGAAGCATTAAAATTTAAACGCTTAAGACAAAAATACGCGATACAAAATTACTAAAAATAGACACTTTTACAGTAATGGTGGTAACTGCCCTGCAATAGAGCGGTCTGGAACTACAACTGATGCTAACTAAACAAACTAAAATTTCCTTATTTTTCAAGTTATCATGGTGGTCAATTTAAGACACCGGTCCAATCAAGGCAACTCTCCCTTTCTTGTTTTGCAGATTATTGAATGATACTTCCTTCACTCCTCTTCAACACACGTCATCCCCCACGACGTGAATACAAGAGTTAACAAATGTGCCCCTCTCTGGTGGAGGAAATTGAAGTGTCTGTAGGACCAAACTGAGAATCGATCAAATGCTTGACTGTCGGAAAATACGGTTTGGTGGTTTAATAGAAGTCGGTTTTCAGATACTAAAATAGTGTATTGTTGTGACAACAGTTAGTTATTATCAGTCTTTTAATATGTGGGACAAAATTACGTTCTTTAAAATACACAATTTATCGTGTTTACACGTTCTTTTAAATGTAAAAGGCTAAGTCCTAAATCATATATTAAACGTTCTCTCAGTGTGACGATGATATTAAATTAAGCATGTAAATAGGAATAATAAAGGGGTTCTGATAACTATAAAACTGACAACTCTTTTCTTCTGGGCTGCAAATTTGCTTCCCATATTATTTTAATCAAAATAATGTTTTATATTAGATCTTCATTGTAATAACTTATTGTATTAAAACAAATTTTGTATTCCAGACTTAACACTGGTGCAGATGCAGTTTTGTAACTTTGTTTATTTTGCTAAAACCACAATGGGTCAACGGTGTCTCGAA
>JAQJVL010002562.1:10000-92174 GCA_035578905.1 Stictocephala bisonia
TAATTATTTATGCACCAATATCTTGATATTATGAATATTTCTATGGTGTAAATAATTTATTATTATTTTTCAACAATGTTATATTTTGCAAGCATGTCGATAGTTTGTAGTTTGGAATGCATTACTAACATTTAGACTTTAAACTATTAATTTTTTAGTAATCAAAGCACCAAAGAGATTATTTTTATTAACGTGTACTAGATGCACTCATTTATCTTATTTAAAATGATTTTGTTTGATTTGATGTAACTTGTTGTTTATATAACACTGTACATTGGCCACAAGTACTTCTAAAAAATAGTCTTCTTTTTGAGAATATTAATCTATGTATAAATATAAATTAGTGAATGGAATTAAATTGATATTATCACTGTCGTGAATCTATATGTTTTAAAAGAAAATTGATAGGAAGCAGAATAAAATGATGAATCTAGTCTCCAACTTCAAAGAAAAAAACTAAAATTATGTACATAGGAGATAGCAGAATGTCCATGGGTATAGGATAATAATCAGTGTGCATTACGGTGATGGTAATACAGTACATTATTTTACATTAAAATGTATGTCTTTCTAAAAGAAGAAAATAAGCTGATAAATATTATTTGAATATAGTATGTTACCACTAAATCTTGAAAACATATAAAAATATTAATGGCTTACGCATGTTTTTCATACAAAATATGAAAGCAACTTACAACGAATATTTATAAGAAAAATGTAAAAGCTTAAAGTGAATGTAATCTAATACTGTTCCAAAACATTATAGATTTACTTTTTTGGCTAAGGACAAGGTTACTCCTGTTTTGGCATGGCCCTTTATTATAAAATGTATTTATTTCATTCACAATACACTTATATTAGTCAAAGAGAAAGAAATTAAAAAGACGTCGCTATCTTATGGCCCCAGCAACGCCTCTCTGGCTGTTTTATATAGTTTACAGCTCATTAAAAGCTTTATAAGTAAGCAGTTATAAATATTTATGTACTAAATTTATCCTTGATGGTTAGGGAGGAATAAGGAAAGGGTTGAAAAGGAGCTGGCCCTACCATCCCCATGGGTAACAGGAGAAATAACTGCTCGCGACACTGACACACATTAGCGGAATATTGAATGCGAGCTCTGTTTCTTTCTTCTATAAATATAAGTAAAAACACTTATATGTTTTCTCTAAGTAGATACAATCATATTTAGAACATTGTTATCAGTCTTCCCTTATCTAACACTAATATACCGTAGTAAATTACGTTTGATAGGTTTACAGTGTCGAGTGACATTTACTCAACCTCAGATCTGAAAATAGCATCTTAATCCAATTTATTTACATTACAATTTACACAATAATATTTTAGGGCTATATAGATAAAACTACTGGAAACCCCTGCACGTTTTGTGAGCCGGACCCGTCACTCGCTACGCTCGTGAAGTAAGCTCGGCCTGCAGCCTCGCCAGACGCTTCTACAGGCCCCTTTAAGGAAACTCGGCCTGCGGCCCACACCAAGTCACATTGCTATTATAGTCCTATTTGTAGAGAATGGAATGTCACCTCATTGGGAAGATCAGCTTACTGCTCGCAAGAATGTTTGATCAGTATGACCATGAATTTTGGTTTTTGGGGCAGTGCAGCCCCTAAACATAGAATTTTCTAAAATATGACAGTAAATTAACAATTAGAAGAAGAATACCTTAATATGATACCCCACTTGAGTGTATAAGTTTTAGTATAATTGAGTGTATTAAATTTCCCAATTTTGGGTGTTTGAGCATATTGTTGTCTATTCCAAAATATAATGGTAAATGTGATTTAGGAGATGAATACAAAATAGGTTTAAATTGATACTCAATTTAAGTAGGTAACATCAGTTTTAATACATTTTTTATTTTCAAAGTTTGTGGTTTTTGGGCCCCCGATATCCCACATTTTTAAACTAAAATCCATATATATGGAGCGCGTTTGTTATGCATGTAGAAATGTGAAGGTTTGAAATACTCAAGCTTTTTCTCAATTTAGGTGATAAAAAGGAGTCTTTTGCGATTTTCCCATTATAAATACATTGGACAGTTTTGGGGTAAAAAAGGCAGCTATCTTGTTTATAAGTGAAAAAAGTAAACTTTAGTGAATTTTCCTGGAGGTTTCAGACCGAGATCATCAATTCAAATATACACTTAAGGAGGTAGGACACCGGGAAGTTCCTAAACATTTAGTGTCATTGAGTGAGTTACTACATCGAGCTTTACAGCATATAAATTCACTCGCTTCGCTCGTTGGGGGCTTTGCCCTCAAACCCCCTTGTGGTTTAAGCATCAATAGCTAGGCAGGTCACGGGTGCTTTCCAATATGATAACGGGTGGCTACCAAGTTGATTACCAGGAGCTCTCTAAGTTGATCACAGGCTACACAAGATTATTATTTATTTTTTCATTTATTTTCATTTATTTGATTTCATGTTACAATACAGATTACACATCCAATTACATTGTAACATATAAATAATATACAAATAAGGCTAACAGCAAGTGGAAGTTTCCTAAAAAATAAATAAATAACTAATTACATTACCATGCAACAACAATTAATAAATAAATTCGAACTCTAATAATAAATTTAACAAACATGACAGCAAGCTATCTGGTGCTACAGAAGTTTTTTCAAAGATTTAATATAAAGAAAATAAATAACGCAACTTGGAAAATTTTTTTTAACATTTTTAAAAGAACATATGACTAAAAACCATTACTGGAGTATTTGTTGTCTAACTTTGCCAGCGAAAGAGGTCAAGGTCAACGTCATTAAGTCGACATGATCAGGCAAGGCGTTGCACAGTCGCATCATAACATTGAGGGAAGAGTTTGCACCCAAAGCTGATTGAGCGAAATGTGGACTGAACAATGCACGGACTCTGGACGCAGGACGAGGCACACTAAAATTGAGCCTAGCTAGTAAAGAACTGCAATCCACTACACCATTCATTAGCTTACTTAAAAATACAAGTAACCCTATGGACCTTCTTTGCCTTAAACTTTCTACTTCAAATAAAGAGAGCAATTCTGAATACGGAACAAGATATGTATACAATCCAAATATTTTAAAATACAGTAACCTTAAAAACTTGATTTGTATTTGCTCTACCATATCCGACAAATAACAATGAAATGGGTGCCAAATAATAAAACCAAATTCTAATTTTATGGGTGGTTACCAAAGTGGATCACGGGGAACAATAAAAGATCATCATGGGAGGGTACCTAAGTGATTGACGGTTATCTACCATTATGGCCGGTTAACCTAATCAATGATGGGTGTTACCTAAGATGATCACGGATGATTAACCAAGTTAATTACAGTGGGCTCCCAACAGGATCACGGGTGCTACGCAAGTTGGTTATGAGGGATGCCAATGTTGATCACAGAGTCTAACCAAGGTCATCACCGGGGGTTGCGTAAGTCGATGACTGTGTGCCACCGAAGTTGATCACACGGGCTGGTAAACGGAGAGCTCAACGTAAATAGTGTACAAGGTTTTAAGTATCCAGCCTATTTTATTCATGCTGAAATAGGTGGTTACTTGGTCAAAAAAGCCAAAAATTTAGTATTTTGGCACCCCTAGGCCCAATATTTTTTTCCAACCCCTCAGCCTGGTTAAAGTTAATATACTAAAAAACCTGTGCTAAAAAATATATCACACCTATTTGCTAATTGCTTAAACACCATTCCACTATGTCATTTTATCATTGCAAGTTTTTGGAGGGAATCTACTTTGTTCTGGGCTAAACAAAATACAGTTAATTTATTAACAACCCAAGATTAAGATTAATGATTACGGGTGATTACCCCCAAGTTGATCATAGGGGGCTTCCACATGATCACCGTTGGGGGGCGGGTCTAACCAAGAAGATCATAAGTGGTTAGCTGGTCATCAGAGAGGTAACGTAAATAGTGTGCAAGGTTTTAAGTTTCCAGCTGGTTTCAATTATGAGTATGTATTCAATAAATCAAATTTTTTACAAAACGCTCAATTTAACCAATTTTTTGTGAGGAAACTGTTGTATATACAGCATAGAAGTATATAAACATTCTTGTAGTAAACGTCATTGTGAATTAAAAAACGTTTGATGTCTTCTAAACGAAATATTGCAACTACAGAAAAACAAATAACTCAACAGTACACAAAAAACAGCATTTTCATTAAAATATTTTGAAGTTTTTGTTTGTTTTGAGAGGTTAAATATTAAAATATAAAAACAGTTAAGTAGTCTGTAAGGTTTATACTTTCCAACTTATTTTATTCATAGTTAAATGGGAGGAAACTTTTGAATAAAAATTACGTGTTTTTGACAAATCTCAAACTTACCGACTGTTTGTAAGGAAACGGTAGAATACACCACGAAACGTATATTAAACTTTTTGTACACACTTTTATTGTCAATATAAATATTAATTTGATGTTATCTTAACTAAATATTACAGCTTCAGTAAAAAAAACCTCAGCTGTGCAAACAGGTAATCGCTTTCTAGTCAGTCATTTTAAATGTTGTCTAGGTTATGAAATTGCCAAATAAAATTGTATATCAATTTTGTTAATAGAAAAATGAAGTAAATTTAATATAATCTAGGGTTTTAAGTTTATGGCTTTTTTATCATATTTAAAATGGGAGGTACTATTTCAAAAAATCACATGTGTCAACAAAACTCAAATTTACCGACTTTTTGTGAAGAAACTGTAGTTTATACTATAAAAATGTGTATGTAACTTTTTTGTACAGAAATATATTGTTAATTTGAACAATTCGTTTGATTCTATCTAAATTAAATATTAAAGTGTTAGTATAGCAAAAACCTCAACTCTGCAACAAGATCAGCAGTTTCACATCAGCCATTTTGAGTTTTTTCTAGGTTATGAAAAGTGAAAAATCTAATTTCAAAACATTTTTGGTAACAAAGTAGTAATTGAAACAGTGTATATGGTTTTAGGGTTCTTAAATTATCGTAATACAGCAATAAAATATGAAAACCCTAATAAAAATAGATGTTTTGAACGAAAGTGAAATTTGATGGTTTTTTTTGCGTAGTTTAATATAAAAAAAATACCAAATAATTACTGCATTACAAAATTGTAGGCAATTTATTTACAAATCTGGAATATGATGTCAGATTTGCTCTTCTAACCAACAGTTTGCCCAGAACTAAGTAAAACTCTGCACACAAATAAAAATTCCATCCCCCATTTTGATTGTTTTGGGGATTAAAAACTAAAAATGTATAATTTTTAAAACTTTCCGTTGGTTGCTCGGTAAAAGTTACAAGTGTGCCAAATTTCAACTTTCTAGGTCATCTGGAAGTGGGTTAGAATTTGTATATGTGAGTGAGTGAGTTGCACATGCAGTTTTATGGATATTAGATACTAATTCTTGCAATTACATCATCAATTTATCTAGCCCTTAAGTTATTGTTTATAGTATCACTGTTTGCATAACAATGTAGTGGCCGTCTTTCGATTCTCAAACGTGAAAGGTTAGGCCTAGGCCAACAGTATGTATAAAGTGTGATGACTGTGGCTTTGACGTTTCCGTTGGCTAGTAGTAGAGCAGAAAGAAAGGTAGGGACAGTATATGCACTCAGGTCCATAGGTAAAAGGTGAGCAAGCCACAAGAACTTGGTGGGGTGTCATGAACCCACCAATGCCACTAACCTTTAAAAGTTACAACAAACTACTGTGTAAACTTAATGTTCAACTGCAAAGTTCTTGATGTTCAAACATATAGTAAGTTGTATAGGTATAAAGGTATAGTAAGTTGTATTAGGTTAAAAAAATAAACATGACCGGAACAGATGTGCAGCTAATTACAATGTGTTAGTGGTTGGGGAGGGAGGTGGCTGGCGTTGTTGATATGTTTAATCATTCTGACTGACAAGAGACTTGAGGTATTATCTAAGTGGATGGTGATAGTACTGGAGGGTGACTAACAAATGTTATAATTGATGAAATACAAACTTATCATGGTCTAGCTATAATTAGGAATACTGACAATCTTAATAAAATGAAAGAAGCTGTGTGGACAACATATTTTCACTTATTGTCCTCTCATGAATCTCCATCCTTGTCCTAAAGGTGCAGACCTCTGATGCAAGTACCAGAAATCATTTGTTAAATGGAAACCTTATTATGTTGGTCCCATACTTCACTATCTGAATTAGTCATTAACGTAACTAAACCTATATTAGAGACTTATCAAATGAACAACTGCTCAGGAAATGTCTCCATCGTGGGACTCAGAATCCTAGCGAATCTCTGAATTGTGTTATATGGTACCGATTACCCAAAACCACGTTTGTAATGAGAAATACTTTATATCTAGGAGTCTAGGAAGCCATGGCAACTTTTAACATGGGTAACATAGTTAAGTGTCGTGTAGTGGAAAAGTTTGGGATCAATCCCAGCTTAAACTGTGTGCAAGAAATGAAACAGCAAGATGTACGAAGGATACTAAAAGCTGAAAAGTCGCTAAAGGATATTGATAAACGATGTAGAAAAAATCTGTCGATTGCAACTTTCTTACATTTTACTTTAATGTTTTTTATAACATTTTATACAACATAAATATTTGTTCAAATTACATTTCTTTGTATATAAAACTACTTATTTGATATTTTTAAAGTTGCCTGTAAAAACTACTTAAAACTAACCCTTTCTAATGACACCTGTGTGTGTACTTCCAATACTTTTATAGAAAAATGTACCTAAAGGAAACTAACATGGGCTGGATAGGCTGGCCTAACCTCCTTAATAAACAAACCTCAAACTTGTATATAATATCTGTGACAATAGTACTTTATATTTATTTTATTTATGCTACAACCAATTTTTTTACATGTGTGAAATTGTTATAACTTTCGGCACGGAACAAACAAAGCGGTTGAGGGCGGGCATCATAAAAATAAAACAGTCAACTTGGAAGACCCCATCCAAGAAATTTGCTCAATAGTCTTCAGGGGCCATTATTAATATTTCCCCCCCCCCCCCCCATAAGGACAATTTTATTTCGAACCCTACAAATGATCACGCGTATCCAAATCAAACATTTATTTTCAAATGAATACTTTAAATTCGTTAAAAGTTATTTTCCCAACAAATTGCATTTAATCAAGAATGAGATTGTGCTTAAACCGCATTTCTAACAAATTAGCTGATTCACAATCCCACACAGGATGTTACAGACTTCTTAATACTTGTAGACAAAATATTGACTACTCCAACAGCTATATTTCTCGTTTGATTTTATAAATAACTTATAGTTTGGAATAAAAGACATTTCTGTTTCGTTTGTCCAAATTTTCAAATAGCACAATTATTTTTGTACTAGGCGTAGTACTGATATCGAGAAATCAGTTACCTACGCCTTAGTACCAAAAATAATTGTGCTATCGAAATTTTGAAAATCGAGATAAGAAACCTATCAAAATTTGTCCTCATGCTTCTAATATTTTGATGAATAATGTACAGGCCATTATTCATATCTAAAATTCTATAGTTTGATTAGTACTTATGATTGAGATTTAAAGGACCCTGGCTTTCAAAATATATCAATAATACTTCACCATTGTAATTTAAATTATTCCAAAAGTTATACAATACACGAAAAAACGTAAACAAATTACAACAAGACAAGTTAATTATGTATTTACATTTATATAATGATTAAGTTACTTACAAGTATCTTAGATCATCCTGAGTTATGATATGACTAACTCGTCATTTATCATCTTTCTCATGAGATATTTGCACTACGTACTAAGTGCCACTCATCTTCCCCAACGTACTAAGAGTTTCTTGCCTCCCTGGCCATTGCAAGCCAACCACTCGAGTATGGACAACGGATTATTTATTACACTGGATTGTTAGTTGGTTAGATTCAGATGCTTCTTGTGGAAAGCTGTTCTTTCCTTTTCTCTTAGCAAGCTCTCTTCAGCATCCATCCCTCTGACGAAAAACCTTCACTATAATAGCTGGTGGATCCATCAGCTTCTAGGCCTCTTCTTCAGTGTGTGCAAGCATCTAATCATTTTCTTTCACTTCAATATTCATATTTATCGTGTTCCACACCACTCTTTAACTGATTCTATCAAATTCTTATTTGTTACAGGGATCCCTTGATTTCTAAGCAATTATGCCTTGACTATTGTTCAGATCAGTTCTGTCTTTCCTTTACCCTAGTGATGCTTAACCTTTTCCTTCAATGTATTTATTTTAATTTCTTAATTCTCACTAATTTCTAGGTCCTCATTAATCTTTGTATTTTGACTCTTTCTTTCCTTTTGTTTTCATCAATTGTGCTCATTTAATGTTCAAATGATATATTGAATTCGTTAATAATGGTTTATGACTATCGATAACTAAATTAATTGCTTTCATGAGAGTTTTCCCTAAGAAGCCTGATATCAACTTTAGCTCTGACGCCGATTCAGTCTTCCAAATCATCTTTAGCACAGTCCACCATGGAAATACTTTTGACAGTCATATACAAGTAACATTTAGCTCGTATTTTCGACTTTTTAACAGTTTGTGGAAAGCTTATTGCAGATTCCACCAAACTGACATGTTGAGGTCATGTTGGTTTCTAATATACAATTACTTACAGAGCGAAGATGCTCACTATTTTATTTTACAAATTTAATATATAGGGCTTACATTCACTTAGATATCATATTACACATTGATTATTATTTTATCTAGTTTTAGTAAAACTAGAGAAAAGTTTTCATGTGTGTGTATGTGAAGCATCACTAACTACCTCTCCAAACTGAAATATTTAGTGTCGATAGTGCTAGGGTAGGTATGGTAGATGGGACTAAATTTATACCAGGTGGACATCGTGTTTATAACTCACTCATCCTGGTTGCATCGTTCCTATTGACGACGTTCTATCTAGGTCATTTACATTTTATATAACGATACCTCAAATTTAATCTTTACTATACAATATTTAAACTTTTTATTTTAGAACAAGTTGTTTTCATTGCGTCACATTTTATGGTCCACAAGAGTCGGATAATGTTGGATCAATGTGACGTATACGCCAAATTCATAAGTGAACCTAGTGATCAGTGCTAGAGACTAGTAAGATTAGTAGCTCATCACGAAGTAAGTTCCATATATTCTATATTTCTATACCAAAAAATCCAAATTATAATTTAATTTGTGCAAGTTTATATAAATATTTATTGTTACCAACTTCGAAAACGATTGAAACACTGTTATAAGCAAAAACAAGTTATTCATATTTAGAACTAAGAGATATCAGTAAAAATTACAATACAGTTCAAATTTAAAGAAAATAGGAATGTTATGAAGACTTTGAAACAGTAAAAAATAAAATTGATCTGAATCAAATCCATTACGAAATAAGATTAAACATTATGAAAGAAAATTCATCCGAATCTATTCTTTGGAAACTCATAACCACTTCGTGAGTCTTATATTGCTTTGGTAAACAAGACGTTCTAGGCTCAAATCCACGTGCCTATTAGATTGGTGACTGATTAGATTAAAATATAGTTCCAATAGCCACAGTAAGATTGCCGTATAACGTTCACCTCTGTGTGGAAAATGTGTGGCCTCGTTTCAAAATATATTTAATTCTCATCATAACAATTTTTTCTTACGGAGTGGGCACAGAAATTTCCCTATTTAAATCATCATACATTGATAGTCATTAGAAGTAACTACAGCCATACCATGTAACCACTTAGTCCCTACTCAAAGATAGAATCGAATACATAAGGAATTTAGATACTTAAATATGAGGACACCGGACGCATCTTTGTGCATATGTCTTTTATGGCAATTTGTAGTATTATTACATGAGTATATGATTAGGTTGTGTATGGCCTGGAGTATTTACAATCAAACTAAATAAAACAATATTTGATAGTATACATTATTAAGGATTACATTTCTTTCATTAATCCATGCAATCTATGAAATCTAACGTAATTGTAACTAACAAATTTGTTCCCTACAATGTATTAAACGCTAATTAATAAATATAAAAACCTCCAAATTTAATCTAGTGGCACAGAATATTTTATGTCAAACAACCTTTACTGTAAATTTATATTCTTTGATAACCGAATTTTTAATTTAAATTCAGTATTTTTAATCTGTACAAACATACAGGCGTATAGTATGCTAAATATTATGAAAATTGTACAATATTCTATTAAAACATATTGCAGATCACTGGGATACATGCTAAAAGTTTTTGAGATTGGGCAAAACCATGTCTGTGGGTTAAAACAACTAGACTTAGTTACTATGTTTTGCCGAGGGCTGTGATTGTGGATATTTTCTTAGTAAAATCACAATAGTTTTACAGGGGTGAGAGTTAGGGCATTTATATCGCCTAAACCATTCTGGGTTTAACAAGATTGTGAGTTAGGACTTTATTTGTGTTGGCTAAAATCAGTAAGGTTTAACAGGGGTCAGACAGGGGTGTGTATTAGATGTTTTTTACTCACTAAATCAGTATGGGTTTGACATGGCATGTGAATTAGGACAGTACTCACTCGCTAAACCATTCTGGTTTGACAGGGGATGTGAGTTAGACATTGTGTTAGTTAAAATCAGAATAATTTGACAGGGGTTTGAGTTAGGTTCACCATAATCATTACGGAACTCAGCTTCATATGAGCTCAGAATGTGCGGATGACCAAGGTCAGGCTTGAAGCCGATAAAGTAGGAATATCAGACAGACTCACTCACTCCGGGACTTCGACGCATTCCACTCCGAGACATCTTGGATTCGGATCTACCTGCTGAGGACGTCGGGATCATCGTTGGATTTCAGACACCTCGCGTTACTTCGGGACCCAGCTGTTTCCAGGACGCGGCGCCAACCAATACCACTGCGTTCGCTGCTTGGCTCACTTGGCAGCCAACAGCCTGCCTGCCTGCGATCTTCGGGTCTACCTCTGTGGTGTTTGTGTGGTGCATGCACGAGTGTTACTCCCTGTAGTGGAGAGCAGTAAGTTTGGTGAATTTCCGTGGAGGGTGTTTCGTTTCGCACTCTCGGCCCATTTTGATCGGGGCAGCAGATAGTCGGGTGAGGCACTAGCCAGCCACACGGTCTCTTCCCCTGATAAGCCCATGGTACAATAGGCCTAGGCTTAGGGAATCATTTCCTTCTTAATTAGTGGCCTTACTGTGTCCATACGTTGTTTCACAAACGACTTGCTGTTCTTCGTAATTCACAATACGACACACAGTATGGCCGCTTCATTCCATCCTGGTTAGGTTACCATCCCTGTTTAGGCTTCCCTGCTCTGCCTGTTCCTCGTACGCCCTTTTCTGACCCCGTCTCTCGGAAATGGGAAGAAGCGTTCCCTTGTGGACCAACAACTTCCTCCTTCTGGCTCAACAGCTCAAAGCCCACCAGACCAAAACTGCCTAACACTTGGTTCAAAATTTGGCACCTTGCCACCCCTAACTTCCTCCACGGCCACCCCAACATCCCACCCGAACCATACCAAACCTCCTTAATTTTCGCTAGAACGGCCAAAGCTTCATATCTCTCACACGACGCATCATTGTTACGCCAGTACGCCAGGGTGGGCTCGCCTACTGGACTCGTAAGATTTTTCGTCCTGCGAGGACTTGTGTGGCGACCACCTTGGAGCAAAGGTCTGTTACGTCCTGGGAAAGATGTACAGGGTCGAGCCCCTCCAGAACCCAACTTGTCACCCTTGCCCAAAATGCCACCTCTTACGGTCATTGACCGGGAGCTTGCCCCCTCCCTTCTCCTCTCTGCCGCGTCTGCGGCGCTACCCAGGAAAGGCGTGGGACCATGTTCGCACAATGACCACGACCTTTCTAAGCCCTACTGCGCCCCGTGTATCGCTTCGGCCATTACATGGGGCAACGTCAATGCCCCCGCTACCCCAAAGCCCTGCACTGCCGCCGGCCTCCATAACATTCGTCCTGACACCCCTAGTTACAGCCATCTCCTGGAAGCTCCGCTTGGCGGACTCTCCTCCGCCATACTCCAACCTCCGACAGACTTCTGCGATCCATCGCCGGACGCCCGCCAGACTCTAACCCCAGGCTCCAACCCTGCCCAGTGACTCCGCTTACACAGCCCTTCACCTTCCACCATCCTCAGCCGCTGTCACCACCTAAGCCCTTTATCCGTTCCTCAAGAAGCTCCTCACTGTCATCAGCGAGGGTTTTTAAGAGGACTTCGACTACCTCACAAGCATCGTCCTCTTCCAACGTGTCTCCCCAAAGACTGACCCCCAGGGGTGAAGGACTCCATAACAGATTATCCAAAACTCGCATTTTACATGCGGACTATCTTCACTCGATAGGCTCCAACCTTACCCTCCTTCACTCTGCTATCCCACCTCCGTCTGGATCCAAATCATGCAAAGCCCCTGCTAGACCTTTAAGGGTCTGCACATCAACCTCCTATCCAACTACTGGTAGACGATCTTCCCTCAGGGACGTCATAACAGACTACCAGCCTGACATATTTACCTTTAATGAGACATACATCACCCCTATCTTCCGCAGCATATCTCCCCGAGTACTCCTTCATCAAGAGACCATACCCGAAGGAGTGGCTGACTTGGCCGTTGCTTTTTGTGACTGTTTAGATGTTGCCGAGGTTCATCTCCCCAACGACCCTATATTTGCCCTCTTGGTCAAGATAAATCACCCAAACCAATACACATCCACCTTGTGACCCTCCATACATTCCCATAGGAATGGAGGTGTTCTGGTAGGAACCAGAACACGCTGACCTCCTGGCGAATGCTCCGGCAGTCTACGACGTCTTCATTGTTTCGGATAGACTTTTAACTGCCACCACCACAACTTAGGCGACAGATCCCCACTACACGAGAAGGCAGAGACCAAGTCGCTCTCAGCAACGCCATTGGCCTCTGCCACTTCCCAACACCTTTCACCCACTTTCACGCCCACGAAGCTGATCACCCTGCATGTCTCGACAAACTTCTGATGACCCCCATCCATCGCCCTCAAGGTAATTAATGTCTTCTCAGGCTACTGCGTCGGCTGAGACCATGCGCTCTCCTTCTTCGATCTAAAGATCAGACACATCCCTTATGCCCAGGAAGCCACACACGTCCTGCGTTATTACTCGCTTTGTCACTGGTCTATTCAGCTGCTGAATATAGTGATATGTCTGTTTGGCTAAAGAGTGTTCATACCTAAGCGGTCGATATCCAACTTAATAGGTCATGAGAGCTATTGGGACACTTCATGTCAACTTCACTTCCTTGCTCCAAGTGTTTGTGCTCAATATAGCTTCTCCAGAGATAAGGACGTCAGCGAGGCAATTCAAAGAATTCAATAAGATCTGGAATGCTTCCGACCCTACTATCTATAGCATAGTATTCCCGCACTGACGCGCTGCTGGGAGACCTCGAGAGGCAAAGGGAATGCCTATTCTGGGGTAGGCTTCACGCTGTTCGGTATGCTTGCTGAGCGTTAAGCAGAGGCCACCGCCGTCCACGGCGCTAGCTTCTTAGACTTGGATTGGGTGTTATGCATTCACCATAGAGCGTCCCGGAAGGGCCGGATCCCCCTCTGTCAACCCGGTACGAAGACGGAGAGCGGACTAGTGCCATGACCAGCACCCCACTACCCACTACGAGTCATGCCTCAATGGCGGGAGGGGTGCGAACAACCAGATGATTGGAAGTCGAGGCCCCCTCCACCCTCCCGTAGTAACCTGTATTACGGTTCAACAGGTGGGGACGTTCGACAGACGTGTGTTTCCGGGTACATAGTCCGAGGACGAACACCCTGTCCACGCAGCCTATCCCGATTTGGATCCTCCCACGGTCAGAAACTGTCTCTTAAGTCTGAAACCCACCTCTCCGTACTGCTTTCCAATTTGAGCAGATCAAAACTTCTTTACCAATACCAGGTGGGCCGTAGCGTGCAACAGTTTTGATGATTAGAGTAATAAGTTCCTTATTAACGATCAGTCAATATTGTATTCTGTAGGTGAGATGACCTCCCTAGTAGGGAAGTGGACACTGTTAAATCTGTCGAACTGGCGTTGGACAGATGCAATTACTGGAAGTTATAAATGGGGATTGACGTAGATCAGTATTGTGATTGCGGGGAGTCTATTCAAACAATGGATCACATAGTTACAGTACGTGCTCACTCGCTATTTTACGGAGGGATTTGTCAAGCATACATAGATCAGTAAGGCAGTTGTTTATATAGTTGATGAATTGGACTTAGCTTTGTTATGGAAGGAGATCACATTTTATAATAAATAAATATATATAATCATGACTTTTGGATATTTATCCCAAATATACATTGCAGCTTCTAGTTGACAAATGGTAGTGACAACAAACCATACGAGATATATGTAATATTGGTTTAGTGCTTAGAAACATTGATTCCCCAATCTATAGTTTGATGACTACATATGGTCCTCAGCAATATATCAAGTGGTCTTCCAGAAGTTTCTAGCTATAATAATGCTATTACTTCATTGTGAAATTAGAAAACAGTATCATTTTCATTGTGCATTTATTGCATTTAATCTCTGACATAATTACTTAATTAATAAGTTGAATACCTTTCTGTCCGATGGGAGACGGATTTCGATCCGTGGGGTCAGGTACAGACCGTCATAAATATTCCCACAAATCCCTTTGCCGCTCAGGTGGCGTGTTTCGATCGCGAACAAAAAGTGAAAGTTTAAGGGGTAGCGAGATGTGAGGGAACAAGGAGGGACAAACTTTAAAAATTTACTTTAACTCCTTTAAAAATAAGTGTAAAATAACTAACTTTCATCTTTTAAACTTTAAAACTTTATTTAGCAAGGAATAGTGAATTGACAAACAATAATAATATAACTATTTATTTTACTATACATGTTTCATCTAAGTGACCTTTTATGAATAAAAGGGTCCCATGTGGGTACATACCTGTTGACATATGTTTCTAATTTAAACTATACAGTTTAATTCATGGGTACAAATTTTATTATGATACAGTAATGATAGTTTCATAACATATATCAATGTTTATTACATTATTAAAGTATTAAATGTGTATTTCAAATATGACTTTCATCCTATGCATAGCACTTTGTTTTTTCAGTGAACATAATTGCAATACCCTCCTGGAAGGGTTGATTGAGTTTATAAATTAAGGACACTTTCCCTACTACCTGGTTTATGAAAATTCAGAAATCAATCCCAATATAATCATTTTGTATCCAGGTTGAATAATTTAAATTTTTAAATACTGCTGTAATGTATTTTCTATCAGGGAAAGTCACAAAAAAGGAGTTTTTAAGAAGCTAACTTTTAAATACTACAATTGTTCCAAACCTTCCACCACATCTACTGCACGTAACAAACGCGCATCTATATATGAATTTCAGCTTAAATCTTAAAAATTTGGGGTATTTGGGGCCCAACAACAAAAATGTTTGAAAATGTAAAAATGTGGAATAGTGATATTATCTACTCAAGTGGGATATTAATTTGAAGCTATTTTCTCCTTAATTCAAATATTACCATCAAATTTTGAAAAGGGCCAAAAATAAAAGGGTATATGCACCCCAAAAACAAAAATATCCCGTAAACAAAAAAAAAGGATAAATACTAAAATGAAAACACCTAATTGGGGTATTAAACTATAGGTATTTATTCCTAAATCACAATTTACCATTAAAGTTTAGAAGAGACGATGTTTAAGGCCTCTGCCCACCCCCCAAAATAAAAACTATGCTCCAAAACCCAAATTTGGTAATGTTTAACTAATACTGCCAAGGGCGTGGGGTACAATTAAAGGCATTGTTCTCTTAATTACTAATATCCATCAGATTGAGAGAAAAGATATTTATGGGCTCCAATGCCCTAAAAATCAAAACTCATGGAATACTGCTAAAGATTGCGGGTGAGGTCGTAGGCCGATCTTCCTCACGAGGCGACTTGCCGAGATCCACAAATGGGACTGTAGCATTGTCTTGGTGACGCCGCGGACCAAACGTTTTCCCCGTGAGGTCGTAGGCCGAGTTTCACAAAGAGGCTGCGGCAGAGCGTCTTGGGTGAAGGCCGTAGGGCCGTGCTTTTCTCAACAAGCGTTAGCGCGTGGCGATGGGGTTGGCACGCAAAAGTGTGCAGAGGTGTCCCCCTTGTATTATTAATATACATAGAAGTTCGTCTGAAAAATAGCGAAATTAAATGTGTTACTTTGAACATTTGTATCAATTATTTTCGCTTGTTATTCAATTTTGTTGGCTACTTGACATACACTAAGAAAGTTTTGCCTTTTTCCTAATTACTTATAAACAAACATTAACTTTAAACATAAAATTGTGGCTAAACACTGCTACCCTAGATCGAGGAAGTGAAAAAACATTATATTAAGATTGATTTATTTATTTTAAAGTAAGTGAAACACTACCTGTTATTACATTTATAGTTCGAATATATATATTTACAGAATTTACTTACATAAATTTCCTCAAACAAAAATATACGTAAGCATGAAACAAGAAATTCAAGTGAAAATCTATACAATCTAAAAACTGAACTCAACTAACACCAAAAATCATGAGTTTACGGGCTATTAAATTATATAACAATTTCCTTATAATTTATGAAAACTAGAAGTGAAACAATTTAAAAAAAATAAATGCAACTACAGTATTTATTAGAAGCATGTTTATACAAATTGAAGACTTCTTTAAAATTCAACTTTTACATTTTACTTAACTTTTTATTATATATCGTAATACATCATTTGAGGTTTGATGCAATAAAGATTATTATTATTATTATTATATTAGGCCTAACGGGAGTCAAATTATAAAATAAAAATGTGGTATTTATTATAAGCTATAGTTTAGGTATCATTCTAACTAATATAATACAGCGAATTTAATTCAATGAAGCTCAAAATATCATGAAGTAGGTTAGCAGTATTCACTTTTATTGAGTGACAATTACATTTGCCCGTTTATTTGTTACACCTTTAATGTACTTATATAGTTGTATTTATTATATAGAATTCAGACGGTAAGTGTCCGTCTAAACGTTACACCTATTTCCTCCCCATTCATGGACGTTAATTTTAATGTTGCTTTTTACATTAAAATTGCTATGTGTCATTTAGTTATAATTTGGATTTTTAACTAACATAAATAGATTTATTAGAAAGCATATTATGTTTACCTCCTAAATTTATTGCAATGCAACGTAGGTTGTTTAAAAAATAATGCTTATGGGGGCGATTATCATTATTATTAAAAATGCAATTGTTAGATTACAAATTCAAATTAATTCAAAGTGTTTCATAGTCGTTAACCGAAAAAGCTGTATTATACATAGCCAATAATGAACTTAGTAAATAAATTGCTCTGGAAGTAATCACGGTCTGTTTCAGACATCTAGCAACTGGAATAAGATTCAAAACTATTGCAGAGTCAGTATACCTAATACAAATATATCTGTCCTTGTTAGGTAAAATGTTTCTGCCGAGTGACTAGCATGTAACCACCCGGTTGTTCACCCCTAAATTTCCTATCTGCTGCCTCTCCTTGTTCGGCTGTCTCACTTTCTCCTAGTCGCGGGTCAAAACGCCCGCCCAGAGGAGCAACCACTTAGGTTGACACTTTTATGACGGTCTGTGTCTGACCTCACGGATCCAAACATCCTACACCCCCATGATGGGATAATGTTGTACCCCCACGGGTTAGCGTTTGACAGGGGTTTGACAATAGTTCACAATACAGGCTGTGAGCTTGAAACTAGCGCATCACTAGTTTTATTATTAATTTCACAAATAATATTTCTGAAATATGTATAGTCTTAATAGAGTTATTATAGAATTATTATAGTATAGAACAGATTTGGGCTGAACTCATAACCAGTTAAGATTTGCTAATGTAGATGACATATAGCAATGTCGTTTTTATTTTTCATAATGTATACTAAATATGTAAAATAGCATATAGTAACAAATTCAGCCGACTTAATAAACTCAATTTTTAATTCAGAAACATAAGATTACACTATGTCAACACATACATGTATAATATTTGCATCAGCACCCGTCACTCCTCTGGGAAAATCCTACATTAAAAGTTTTGATTAGGTTATGTTTGTGATCATTTATGTTTTGTTTACGTTTAGCACTGTTTGCCATATTTGTTAATGTTGTGTAAAAATGTTGACTACAAAATTTATTTTGTAGTGATGTTCAATAGAATGAAATAAAACCTATAGGTAAATTTGTATAGATAAACTTCACAGTCAAGTAAAAAATAGTAAGTACAAGTTTTTAAAAACCATTTTTTTGATGTTTACGTCTAGCAAAGTTAAGTTTTATGCAGTTTTTGTACCAAATACATGTTTTGTTGTGTAATCGGTTGTTTCTATTCATTTTCCTTCTCTATGAATCATTTTCGCTTCATAGCTCAGCAACAACTCTAATAACTGGTAACTTGGATGGTATGGTTAAAATTATGTACATTTTATTATTATTTGAATCGAAAAAAATCCAGATTAGAAATTTAAGTATTTATTATGAACAACACTACAAAATAAGTGGCACGTAAGCGGTATATCACAACTTCACCAGAGCTTTTATTCCGAGCCTTAATAGCAAGTAGGTGACAAGGCAGAACTGGGTACATCAGGTAGTTTGAATTGTGACAGAGTATAGCGTCCGGAGAGGGGTGTGGAAGCGCTCTTTTGTCGCACCCCTAATGATAATTATTTATGACCACCTTTAGCCAGGTAAAACGCGTGATTTTGTCGTAGATTAGTGGTGAGGAGGTTGGGGAGCCGTTTTAAGAATAAGGTGCTCAATATCAGTGCATTGCATTATATGAAATAAATCTCTGCCAGGGCCCTCCACATTTATGAGGCTGGCTTAGGTTATACATTTGCTCAACACGCACCACCCACAATTTATGAAGGGTAGTTCACATACACTTCCATTGAATTTTGTAATTGGGTTTCTATCCCATAGTATTACATTGTCTTGGTCAAACTTTAAAGTTAAGAGAATATAAAAACCACACCAAAGAGACGGGTTTTTATTCAAAGAAACCACACCTTTCGTAGTATATTATTGTGAACATAGAGTCGTAATTACACTCAGCACTTAATCTCACTACTTTCATTACACCGTTTCCTCGCTCTGTGACTTTAGACTAATTATCAGTAGGTATACTGTATCAAGTAAAATTATAAAGATGTAAACTTATCCATACAGTAGCTCGATCATTAAACTTGTACTATTCCTTATTATTAACAGCCAATGTTGTTAATTTATGTTTAATATCTTGCTATACATTTTGAATGTATTCTCCAAACAAGAATAGCAACAAACTATTTTTGTTTACTCTTTTAATATCTTATAAAAGGATGAATCTAAAATTCATAAAAATATAGTAAACTACGACAAACGGGAACCATTAATTTAAAGTTAATATTCCTGTAAAAGTGGTGTTATTGATATCAAGAGAGTTGTAGTTTCTCGAAAAATACCACTTTGCCTACCCGCGTGGTAGTTTGGGTAGTATGTTTAGGATTTAACTGTATTTAGTTTTTCGTTTTTTTTTAAGAATACAATAAAATATTTTTTTGTGAAATAACATAAATTTTCTTACAAAGTAGGGCCTATCGAATGATAACGAAACTACAAAATACCGTAAACAGTCTAGAAAATTAAGCAAGCAGAACAAATAAAACTTAGTTTCAAAATATGGATATAAAATCGTTAATAATTGTATAAAGCTTGTATTGCAAATATATCAACAATAAACATTTTGATCTGCAAAATGGGAATTTATTTGCAGTAAAACCTAAAATAATATTTTTTGAATGGATTATTTAAATAAATTTTTATTTAAAATATAACATATATCTAGAATTCATTAACAATTAACTACTTGTTTTTTATAACAATTCACCCGGTAGGGGTTATCCCCTGTCATTCTTGCATTTTGCATTTGCATTTTCACATTCATAAAAAATAAAAGGCCAATTGCATTTTAATTTTCGAACGTGATCCAAGTGTTGCGGGAGAATACTCCCATCCCTTCTATACTTTGAAATGTGGAACCGGTCTTTTACACCCCCACGAGACTCTTCACGTTATTGATTTTTATGCATTTTCTTGTTTGATAATACGATTAAGTAGTTTATAGTATGTAAAGTAATATGAAATAATAAAAGTATCAGATTTTCAACTGATGTACAATATAATCCTAATCCTAAATTGTATTAGGAGGATTAGGATGATATTCTTTGTAATTATCCTATCATAATATATTCTTAATATTCAAATAAAAAAAATCCCAAATTACTCATGATGGTATTAGTTCATAAGAATAATTTCCATGAAATAGAATTTTAATTTGATTAAATCCACTTAAGCGCCAGAAATTTGCCGATTTCTGTAAGGTTACGTTCTGTTAGGATTATAGCTAGGTTGGGAAAAACTGAGGAAAAATGGAAACATTAATTTTTTTCGTAAATATACTAATATGGGTACTCGAATTGTGCAGAATTTTCCCCTGATCACAAATATGTGTCATGCACGTAAACACCAGAAATGTGCCAATTGTTTTAAGGTTACATTTTGTTAGGATATGGCTAGTTTTAGTATTGATTGGTTAGGTTACGTTAGGTTTGGTTAGGTTTCTTTTAGGTTATATTAGGTTTGGTTTGGTAATATTAGAGTTATTTATTATCAATAAATTGGTTTGTAGCATTGTTGGTAAATTCCTCCGAAGATCATCAGATTTCATAGATCATACCTAACCTAATAAAACCTTAACAAACCTAAAATAATTTGATTGCAAAGACCTTATCATATTCGTAATCAGTACAACATTCCGCATAATTTGAGTACCCACATTTCTATTTTTAGGGGGAAAAAAGTTTTGATGTTTTTATTTCATCACAATAACTTCAAATCCACATTTTCCCACGTCTTGACAGTCGGTTTCTTGTCTATAAATAAAGGAAAAGGGTAATTATAAAGAACAAGGGTTTTGTCGATATTTGTCTGATTTTTTTGTCATACTATACACATTATATCAACTAAGTAACCATTATATGATATTTTTTTTTTTTAGTTTTTGTAATTTGTCCGGCTTTTTACAAATAAAAAAAGAGATCGTATAATCGTTTCTTAGTTTATATAATGTATATACTATGACAAATCATAATATATACATAGTATATCATAGTATATGCCAGCAGCCACAAGATTATAACCCACCCGCCCACACATACACGTAAAGTGGTAATGACCCAACCGCCTACCCATGCACGTACAGAGGTATTCACCAACTCAGCCCACCCATCACACGTACAGTGGTATTGACCCAACCACCCACCCATACATGTACAGATACAGTGTAAGTGATCCACCCGCCCCCACCATACACGTACAGTGTTAGTGACCCACCCATCCATCCATACACATACATTGTTTAGTGACCCACCCACCCCACCCATACACATACAGTGTTAGTGACCGACCTGCCCACCCATAAACATAAAGTGTAAGTGACCCACCCGTCCACCCACTACAACATACAGTGTTAGTGACCCACCCCCATCCATCCATACAATACAGTGTTAATAACCCACCCGCCCACCCCATACACATACAGTGTTAGTGACCCCACCTATCCATCCATACACATACAGTGTTAGTAACCCAACCATCCATCCATACACATACAGTGTTAGTGACCCATCCGCCCACCCATACACATACAGTGTTAGTAGACCACCCATCCATCCATACACATACAGTGTTAGTGACCGACCTGCCCACTCATAAACATCAAGTGTAAGTAACCCAACCGCCCACCATACACATATAGTGATATTGACCCACCCATCCATCCATACACATAATTGTAAGTGAAAAACCCACCCACCCATACACATACAGTGTTAGTGACCCAACCCGTCCATCCATACACACACAGTGTTAGTGACCCACCCGCCCACCCATACAACATACAGTGTTAGTGACCCACCCAATCCAGCCTACACATTACAGTGTTAGTAACCCAACCATATACACATACAGTGTTAGTGACCACCCGCCCACAAATACACATACAGTGTTAGTGACCTACCCATCCATCCATCAATACACATACATTGTTAGTATGTATGTGTATTGATACATACCCAACAATACTTTTACGAGAACTTTTTTAGACTGTATGTGTATGAATGGATGGGTGGGTCACTAACACTGTATGTGTATGGGTGGGTGGGTGGGTCACTAACACTTTATGTTTATGGGTGGGCAGGTCGGGTCACTAAAACTGTATGTGTTATGGGTGGGCGGGTGGGTCACTAACAATGTATGTGTATGGATGGATGGGTGGGTCACCAACACTGTATGTGTAGAGTGGGCTGGTGGGTCACTTACACTGTATCTGTACGTGTATGGATGGGCGGTTGGGTCAGTACCACTGTACGTGTATGAGTGAGCGGTAGGATATGTTTCTTAATTATGTTACTAAATAAGTTGGTTCATCTCTGTTCTATCCATGAGTGTTGGATATTTTAAACAATTGATAATTAACTGGAAGAGCCAATGGCCAGTTAGGGGTGTAAGGGTGAGTGGGAGCTAACAAATTGAACTGTATGTGTCAGTACCACCGTGCTTGTATGGGTGGACGGGTGGGTCAGTACTACCGTGCTTGTATGGGTGGGCAGGTGGGTCAGTACCACCGTACTTGTATGGGTGGGTCATTTACAACCGTGCTTGTATAGGTGGGTCATTACAACCGTGCTGCTGTATAGGTGGGTCAGGTACCACCGTGCTTGTATGGGTGGGTAATTACAACTGTGCTTGTATGGGTGGGTCAGTGCCACCGTGCTTGTATGGGTGGGTCATTACAACCGTGCTTGTATGGATTGGTCAGTACCACCGTGCTTGTATGGGTGGGTCATTTCAACCGTGCTTATATGAGTGGGTCAGTTTAACCGTATGGGTGGGTGGGTGGGTCCAGTACCACTGTACAAAGCACATTTTGGTGGTACTATCGACTTTTAAATTGAAATAAGCCAGTAGTAGTGACCCATGCTGTAATCTAGCTACTTAGGGACAAAGTGTTAAAGAGATCGTAGGTGATAAGTTCTTTAACTGGTCCTCTTAATACTGGTAAGTTGTCCGCTCAATCATTGCTATCAGCGTGGACACTACAAGATAAGTCTAGGGTGTCAATGGTGGTTGTTAGTCAGGGTCTCCATGTTTTGTAGGGAAGAGAATTGAGAATCTGGCTTCAGTACAGTATCACTGTACATGTATAGATGAGTGGGTAGGTCAGTACCACAGTAAATGTATGGGTGTGTGGGTGGGTCAATACAAATGTACTGTATGGATGGGTAGGTCAGTACCACTAGCATTAGTGTGTCAATTACCTCAACCATTCAAGGAAAGGTTTCTTGCTGAGCAAAAGCCACTTGTTTCAAATCAATGTCCAGTTTGTTTAGTAAAGGTTTCGACAAAACCCTTGTTCTTTGTATTTTTGATAAATATCGACAAAGCCCTTGTTCTTTTATAACTACCATTTCCTTTATTTATAGATAAAAAACCGACCACCCAGACATGGGAAAATTGTGGATTTGAAATTATTGTGATGAGTAAAAATGAGCATATGTAGTAGTTATTACAAACTACGGCCAATCATTCCATAAAAAGTGTCATTAATTAATTGTCCGCGCAGTGCTGTAACCTAGCTACTTGGAGACAAAGTGTTGAAGATATTGTACGCCGATAGGTTCTATACTTGCCCTCTTAATACTGACATGGCGTCCGCTCAGTGGCTACCATCGACGTGGACACTACTAGAGAAGTCTTGAGTGTCCATGTTGGATGGTAGTAAAGGTTCGGATGTTGTAAAGGGAAGAGAACCGAGTGTCAGGCTTGTCAGTTATCTGAAAATCAGACCAACACTACGTGGCTCGGATTCCACGTAAAGCTGTATGGTCCTGATTACCATAGCTCTTTCTAAAAATTCTTTAATAATTAGATCGTCGATTTATAGGCGAAAAATGAGGGGTGAATCAGTGTGACAATTGTAGAGAACGAGTGCAGTTATTGTTACTCTTCTGAGTTCGACTAGCTATAAATGACTAATTTATTAATATCCAATAGCCAGGCCAACTTACTCTTCAGAATGATGTTGGCACAACTGAGTATTGATCGTATATACGTGCAGGGGTATGTGCAGAAATGACATATCCCTGCAATATATACTGCAGGGGAAAGTGTCGCTGCGTCTATGAAATCGGACTTATCCCTGCAGACATAGCCCTGCCGGAGCTGCCGGGGTATGTGTCTCTGCGTCTCTAGCTGCAGGGATATGTGTTTATACGGAAGTCTATATATATATATATATATATATATATATATATATATAAATAGGCTTGTATTTTTTAAGGAATATTTATGCACAAGGAAGCTATTTACCAGCTTAAATGAAAAATTATTACAGGACTATTATGTACCTTTTATAATTTAAGGTACTGTTTCTTTAAAAGTACACTTTCGTTAATGTAGTTAGTCTGTTTTGAGGTTTATATTCCAAATTACAAAATATAATACAAAATATCTGGGATTGTTTTAGGTCTACCGTGAAACCAACCACACCGCGGGAAACCAACCGTTGTCAACAATTTAAGGCTGGGGGAGGAGGAGATAATGAGGGAAGAAGTGACTATGATATACAGAGACGAGGAATATTTTGTCTTACGTGCTATAACCACTAAATTAAAAAAATTCCGTTTAAATAAAGTTAAGATAACTTAGAACATATAACAAAAACAAATATTTGTAATTATTATATTGCATATAAAATAATACCATTTACAGTATATACAAAATTATACTTCAATAAAAAAATAAAATGATATTTGTATCAAACTGTTTGAATAAAAATATAAAAGGATATTCTCTTCTACGTAAGTGATGAAAAGTAGAAAATATCCTTCAAATAACGTAACATGGCGTAAACATTTTTTAATTCTACCCATTATATAGATTTGTTTGGCAAACATCTTTATACATTATATATAACTATTTTTTTACATAACAACTACTATATTTGTACAATTAATCACGATGGGCTGATTCACAGTAATGAATGCATCGCCGATAAGGCTGGGTCACGTACGTGCATTTACAAGCAAAACCTCACCCGTTGGCACATTTCAAAATTATGTTTGCCTAGATGAAACGCACGTTTTAAAGTTAAACTAATAGCTATTATTTTATCAACTGTATTTAATTAATATAAATATAGAAATATATATAAATAATACAAGACATATATAGTTAACCCGTATAGTACAAGTATAACTTTTTGATATTGTGGATAAATGATGTATGTATGCCTTTTTTAATTACTAGCCGACAGTCCTGCAGGGTGGTTCTCTATGCTTGCTTATCCTTTTCTCTTAAATTCCCTCTAAGTATCACATTAATATAAAAGCCCAGCCTGCTGTCGTTCTCATAGATAACTAGGCTTATAGTGTAGATAACCTTGTAAGACTAATTTGATGCGATAAAACGTATTGCATATCAGAGTTATTATAAACGATTATTAACATTTGACAATGAAAACCAAACAGTCAATATTTTGTGTCATCTTCGTTTTTTTTTTTTTTTTTTTTTTTTTAATATATAAACTGTATAAAATAAACTATTTGATTAAATTATTTAACACCAGTGTGACTCTTATTGGAAAAAGGAAGCATGAGGGGACTGTTTCTACCCCTTAGGAATGCAATTCTGTGAAATCTGTTCTTAATGGATCTCTATGAGAGAAAATTGGTGAGGTTTGGTGGTTAAATAGAAGTCGGTTTTCAGATACTAAAATAGTGTATTGTTGTGACAACAAACAGTTAGTTATTGTCAGTCTTTTAATATGTGGAACAAAATTACGTTTTGTAAAATAAATAATTTATCGTGTTTATACGTTCTTTTAAATGTAAAAGGCTAAGTCCTCAATCATATATTAAACGTTCTCTCAATGTGATGATGAGATTATATTAAGCATGTAAGTAGGAATAATAAAGGAGTTCTGAGCGCTATATGAGAGAGAATAAAACCTAACCTAACCTAACCTAACCTAACCTAACCTAACCTTTCCCGACAGGTTTTGAAGAGAAAAGCTAACTCCCTCCAAATTTCATCAAAATCTGTTCAGTGGTTTCGGAAATTTCGTAATGGCTAAGTACAAGGATCTTGGATTTTAAGATATTAAAATTAATTTTAGTATCTTAATCTTTGTCTTTAATAATACTAAAAATGGGGTTAAATTTAGATGAATTTTAACGTCTCGGCTCAGTTATATTTTAAATACCCTAGATAACAGGATTATTTTTTATTTTAATAGAGATGATTAAAGCATAGTTGTGTTTCTTAGAAATACTTTAGACTAGCAAATAAAATTAAAATTTGCACTAAAACTATTATGATGGTAATTTATCACATATGTAATTAAAACAATTAAGGTTCGAATAGAAACAATCTTAACACAATATACTGTCTGATAAGTTAACATCAATTGAGGGAGCTAGTGCATGATGTCTTGGTTGAAGGGGGCAGGAATTATAGGAGCTTAGCTAGTTCGAATCTTGGCTAATAGACTAAAAGTAAATATACTATAAAAATATATAAGAAAAAATTTAATTAGGACTATTCACCCTGTACTGGTTCACCCCTTACTCTGAATAAGGGTAAGAGAAGATCAACATCTCCTTTGAAAATATACACACACACATATATGTTTAATATGACTTGTACTAGTTAGTGTTCACCACATTTACAATTTCTTAAGTTGATTTGGGAATTCTCAGATTCTATATCAACTGTAAATAAGTTAATGTTTGTCGAATTTTATTTAAATATTGAGTGATAGATACATTATTTTTTCTAGTAAACATAGGACTAAACTTTCCACCACACCATTATTACACATAATGATGAACTCCAAATGATTAGTGTCTTGTACATATCTCAAGTATTTACAGGGTGAGTTTTTTAAGTGTACCACCATTGGGTTCTTTTAAACCTGCAGAGATTTAAAAACAAACTTTAAATGGAGAACTTCGACTACTTTTCCTCATTAATACAACTACACATCTAGCGTTTTTTTTTAAAAGCCACCATCATCCAAAATAGTGGAAAACCTAATTTTTTCTTATAGAACACTATGTATTTAATAACTATTTATGATTGAAAATGTAATTTTAAGACTTTTTTATACTTTGCATTTCCCCCGTAGTCTTAGCCGTTTATAATCTATGGACACTCAAATAGTTAAAAACGACAACTTTTGACATTGCAAAATTGAAATAACAGCCATGTTATATTCTGTAATGTTAGGATCCAGGCTTAAATTAATACATATTAGTTATCATAAAAGTTGAATATCTTAGAGAAAAATTAATATAGTTAGCCAAGACTATTTTTTAACAACCCAGAACCCAGTTTCTACTACTAATTCTAAAAACATTTGTTATTTCCCTTTTTAATCTAGTTTCACAATTAAATATATTTTGTATGATAAAATAGCACTTAGTACAACATTAGTAGTTATTATGAAAGGTATGTATGTAATCACAACACAGTATATTGTTTAATTTAATACCCTGGCTCCCTAAAAAGTTGCCGTTTTTACCTATTTCAGGGTTCATAGATTAGAAATGGCTAATATCACGGGAAAATGCAAAGAATAATAAACTCTTAAAATTACATTTTGTATCTGAAACAGTTATTAAATGCATAGCATTCCATAAGAAAACATTTAGTTGTCCGCCATTTTGGAAAATGGTATATTTTGACAAAAACGCTAAATGTATATTTTTATTAACGAGGAAAAAATAGGTAAAGTTCTCCATTTAAAGTTTTTTGTATCTCTGCAGGTTTAAAAGATCACAATGGTGTCACAGTTAAAAAAATACCCTGTATATGTAAGGATGCTTGATTTGCATTATATATCCTTACAGGGTCGAACTTTGACACTTCAATTTAAAACCAACAAGTCCAATAAAATAATTCTATATTTAATTCATTTCAGGAACTGAATAATTGATAGTGGCTCCATTAGTAGTTGGAATACTGTCTAAATATTCGCTGGAATATGTCCAAATAACAAGTTTTACACTACAATGGACGAAATAATAGTGTTTCTTGGCTCGCTGGGACTGTAGTAGATATTATGAGAACAGGTGATGTGATATTGTCACCTAGTTTAAAATAACGGTTAATCTACCAAAACTTTATTATAGGATACATGTAAAATGAACTTAATTTGATACCTATTCTATCAATTTAAGTCACAGTAACACATTCTTGTTACCTCCAATGTGAATTATATGAAAAACATGTTCACATTTCTGCCAACATTACATCGGAAGGTATACAGTGAATTAATGTTAACACATTTTAATAATTGTATATGAGTTTATAGTAAAAATTTACTATATAAATAATTTTTATATTTTTTATTCTCTTATAAATTATAGTATTATTGTTTTGTATTAATTATATTTATTTTAATTTCAACGCCACGTATATTTGAAAGAATGAATAAACATTTCGAAAAACCGCACAAAATTTAAAATTCATACTACATAAATGATTTCGACACCAAAATTTACTGGACTTGTTATCACCAAAGATTGTTATATCTTTATTTAATTACAAGTTATATAACACATTTAAGTTATGAATAGTTGGGATTAAATAAATTATATGCTAACAAAAATAACTATAATTTAAATTAATTTAAAGACAATGGTATAGCTATTTTGCAAGTATTTTTAGTTCATGAATAATAAATAATGAATTGAATTAAATTGAAGAAATAAATTAATATAATTATATAAGCCAAAAACATTTTTTACATAAATTTTTGTAATTTTTAAAAATATATAGAATTTTCGTTTATTGTTTTAAAATATTTAAATAATATGATACAGTTTTATCATCCTAAGTTTAGGTCCTGAAAAAAATTTACGGTACCAACAAAACGATATTAAACCATTCACTGAAGTATCGATATCGAACACAAATGAAATTGAGTTCTGCACGTATTCTGAAACCACGAATATTTGATTACATTCTTTACACGCTTCCCTTCAACCTGAATACATGAAAAAAGCAGCACGCCTTCACGGCTGGAATGGAATGGCGAAAATTACGTTCTTTTAATCAGGTAAAATATTGTTGATAGCTGCATTGCTATGTATTATCCTTTACCAAAATGTGTTCATGTACATTTTACAAACTTATTGTTTTTGATAACAAAGTTTTCAATCTATCACAAAAATTTAATGGCATTACTTCTGTACACACAATCATATATTAAGCATATAATGCAGTCTATACTGGAAAGATTTTTTTAGAACTAACAAACACACATATACTTTTCCTCAAACTTTTAGATAAAAAAAAAAATTAAATGATTATAAAAATGAAATGAAATATAATAATTTTAACTAAACCAACAATAGTAAATGCAGCGAGCTAACCTATTAAAATGTGTCATGTTAATGTAAAAAAAATGATAATGGTGTAAACATTTGTGATTTTGGCATGTAGAAAGAGAAATCAATTTTAACAATATGACATAGTCTAAAATGTACGTTAAAAGTGACCAATTTATGAAATTATTACACAGGTATTTATAAAAGTGTTTATAAAATAGTTTAGTCGAGCTAAATTATATTTCAAAGCGTTTGAAGTTAAGCTGAAAATAAAAACAATAACTTTCAATGAAGGTCGTAGATTTGAATTATTTAATTACTATCGAATGTCATTACTTGTGTAGAAATTATATTGTGAATAATAATTATAATAGATATTTTTTTTATTTTAAGACATGTAGGCCTAATAGTTTATTTGTTTAAGATATTAGCATTTAAAAAAACTCAATAACATGTGTGTTAATAAATATTATACGGACGTTAAAACATATATTTTTATTTGTTATGTAACAAAAGTTTCAACAGAGATTGGATCAGCCGGATCAGCCACAGTGACAAAGGTCAATTAGTTTAGTGGGATTGGTTTGTTTCACCACGTGATAATAATAAAATAATATCGAGCGGTTTTCATCTGGTGTTTGCTTTATACATATTTTATTTCTCCGATATGTAAAGTTCACGTTGCTATATGTGACAGATGTAATTTTATGTAAATTACGTTTTGGGTGGGTCTAACATATTTTGAGATGTGTTTTATTCTGACTCGAAATACATCTATTAAACATTGGTCATATAAATAAGTTATTGAAACAGACACTGTATATTAGAAGAGTTTTTTTTAAAAAGCTATACAAACACTGAAGGGAAAATAGCCTATGTTTGTTTATTTTACATATTCATTCGAAACAAATATTTCGAACAATTGGTCAGTAGTGTAGATTCTTTTTCAATGTTCATAAACTAAAGGTTCTCAGTTCGATCCCAATCAGACGACTGAGAAGTTTTGAAGTGGATCTGTTGATAATCACACCTGTTTTTGTAGTTGTTTTATTAATTAATGACGATTTCTAAGGAAAATCCGGTCTTAGTTTGTAACAATGACTACACTAGCTTGGTTACACTGATAAGACCGATTCGATCGGTGTCTGAAGAATAAATTAATTGTATAATTTATGTGGTTCACACTTAGTCCAGTACAGTGATAACCACTTAGTAGCCGAGGACTTGAACATGTGAATATCGCCTTTCCCTTGAGTAGATGGGTCGCAGCAGTGCATCAAAAGGTCTGTTTACGTTTTACATTTTTTACTGACAAACTATATACTTTATTAATACAACGTGCATCACTAAAGCTTACCTCTAGGAAAATATTATTTATGTTTGTGAAGTAGTTTTTAACAAGAAAATGTTTGTATTTATTTGTTTAGTCCTTTGATGACAAAACTTTATTTATGTATTTTATACATCATTTAAAAACTTTAGGTACATCAAAATCATCATAGTTTTATTGTACAAATAATACATATAAACATATTTCAAATTCCTCCACCGTCTCCAAGTACTTATTTTATAAGGTTGAATAAGAATTAAAATTATTAATAAATATAATTAACTTTTTGTGAATCTTTGATGAAAACAAACCTGTGGATCAGAGTTTAACGGAGTCAGTGGCTCCAAGACGAGATTAACATTGCTAACCTGCTTCAAACACCTGGTGATTTGTTCCACAACTGTATACTAAAAATGGACTGTCAGTACTGTCTATCCTATGTCAAATGTATTGCTATTGTATGATGGTATATAAAAAAATATAATAAAAATATAATTTCTATTCAATACAATTTATGTTCAACACTAGAAAAGCAAACCGGCGTAGCTTAATGTTTGAATTAGCTCCGTGATTAATTAATTCGTTAACAAGTTAGGTTTGAAATAGTAATCCAATCACACAATTTTTTAAAGCCACTCGTTACATGATTTCATTTTTATGCTCTGACTACATAAAAATACTGTAATATATAAGTATAAATAATTTCAATTAAATATTATCTGCCTAAATACTTATGAAAAATATGCTCATTGTTAGTTCAGGATTGGTAAGTGTTTATATGATGCATTTAACATGGTTAGTGACTCTTTTGTACTAACATGATTAAAAAAAATATATATATATATTCATAACAATTATTGTCACCGGCTGTTCATTTCCCAATCGTAAATTGATCAATAGTTAGTTGGCCATAGTTTGTAAAAATGACATCCTGCACTCATTAGAAATAAAAAATTTATCCATATCTTGACGATTGGAGTCTTTATAATAAACAATACTAAATAAGTGGACTTGTTTAATGAAAAGTGTAATAACACTAACACTTTTTTTGAAAAAATTAATATAATAATAAGTATATTTACATTGTTGATTTTTTTGAGGTCACGAATAAATTCTAAGTTTGAAGTTCTTTACTTAAACGATTTTATATAAATGTTTAGTATCATAAAACATCGGTACACAATTAATATTTTAAAACAAATTAGATAAAAAGTATTACAAATAATATGTTTATAAACGCTATTTTACTAATCTAGTTATTTATTATTTTGTTTTCTTCAGAAACTGAATGCCCCTTCCCTCGCTCCTCTTCAACACACATGTCATCCACCACGACGTGAATACAAGAGTTAACAAACGTGCCCCACTCTGTGGAAGGAAATTGAAGTGTCTGTAGAACCGAACTGAGAATCTATCAAATGCTTGACTGTCGAAAAACGCCATTTTAGTGGTTTAATAGAAGTCCGTTATCAGGTACAAAATAATGTATTGTTGTGTCAAAGATTATTTATTATCTTCTTTAGTGTAGGAAAATGTTATCTTAAACTGAAAGATAAATATAACGTTATTTATAAGTTATATTTATAAATACAACGAAAGATATATATAACATATACTGCTTTTTAAACGATCCATTTTGATCATCCACAAAAACGTAAATATTAGTAGAGCAATATGTTTTCATGCTAGTTATCAAAAACAACCATTCCGTGGAAGCGTTGATCATAAATTTTAATTGTAGTTAGTATAAGACAATGTTCAATTTCACAGCTAAATTTTTACATTTTGTGTTCCGTTTCCGAGTATTTATCTTTGTTTTCAAACTAATTACTGACTGCTATGACTAATATTGCAAGTGAATTGGTACGTACATTTCATAATTCTACATTTGTGTCAGTTTCTGTATTTTAAACTAGCAGTTGTTTAAAATTATTTTATATATACCATCTATGTATGTCTTTATATGATCTCATATTTAGAGTATTTATAAAAGAATGAAATCAATAAGTATAGAATGCAACCATAATAATACCTTAACACGGTATAAATATATAGCCTTAAGATCCTTTAAACCTTAAATGTGAAAGGGTTTCTCCATGACGACTTTGAAAGTAACGTATATTTAAAAGTGAATTTTCATTAATATTGTTAGTTTTGAGGTTAATATTCAAATTATTAAATTACAAAGTATATTACAAATGGTCTGGGATTGTTTTAGGTCTACCGTGAAACCAACCACACCGTGGGAAACCAACAGGTTTCTACAATCTTTAGCTGGAGGGGGGAGTGTGGCATAATGAGGGAAGAAGTGACTCTGATTTACAGAGACGAAGAATATTTTGCTTACAAGCTATTACTACTATATTAAAATATAAATTGTTATACATTTGGTAAAATATAATTATATTTTTGTTACTAGGTTTACTGTAAATATTCAACCACTTTTGTATTATGTAATACATATATGAATTTTATTATAACATGTTTTATCACAATATTATTATATTACAGATGGAATATATTATTTTGTTATGTATAGATAATAGCATAATTTGCTATAGTGGACCTTATCCATGTACATCATTGGATTAAACAATTTGTTTCTAGCACGTTTAACTCCCCATAAACCGTATTATTGATTTGCAATAAAGTAATAAATAAAAACGCTGTCTGTGTTAAAATATAAATTAATGAAAATAATAAACAAAACAAAGACTGGAAACTAAAAATGAAAAGCTTTAATAAGTGTACAATAGTAACAAATTACATTTAAATAAAGATAACATACAAACAAATACTTTAAAAGTGACATAACAATAGGAATTTATGAAAACTTTAATATTGATGTAAATCCTCCAATATCCACTGAATTACGTTTAAACTCTTGAGGTAAATAAATTACATTAATCGAAACTATATTATTTGAGTTAAAACGAAAAATGTAATACAAATATTAAAGTTGTTATAAAATTGGTAAAGTAAACAGCATGGCAAGTTAGAAACTAAATTCCCTAAAACATTATTAATGACGACGAACAATTGAATATTTTGTAATTACTGTAACTGTCAGAGAAGTTAGTGTCTAAAATAATTTAGTTGTTAGTCTACCAAAATTAAACGATCTATGGGATTTTTTATTTGAATCTTATCAATAATATTTGACCCAAACTAATGACAATTTAAGTAGATGGATTAAAATTAAATACATTTTCGGAACAATTAAAGATGTCTCACTGCATAAAGTCCCACTAGTGGAGGATGGACAATAAGCTGAATATCAGAACAGCAATAACCAGGACGTGTCATTCCTATTTGTCTGTAAAATAATTATGTATTTAAATAAAAAATTATTCTATTTAAATAAATACCCAAAGGTCCAATTATGTGCCTTATTTAACAGGACAGACACCTTAGCTTATTTGGTATTTTAGATATTGCTTTTACTATTTGAAACTATATGAAATATTGTTAAAGGATTTAAACACTGCGATGATCAATAATTACATGTATTCATAGAATTATGCACCATATACATAGTGGGTAAATATATGGGTGGTTTGATTTAGAATTTTTGGATTCGTAAAGAAATTCCAATTTCAAATAAACCCCCTCAAATCTATTATTATATAAAATAGAATAATAGAACAGATTAAAACTTCATACGTGTACAATGAATCACGATGGGCTGATTCACAGTAATGTATGCATCGACGATAAGGCTGGGTCACGTACGGGCATTTACAGGCAAAACCTCACCCGTTGGCATGGCGTAATGTAAAATACTGTTAACATGGATTACTATTTAGGTTAAATATAAATAATATTATATTAATATATTATAACTAATAAATCATAAATAATATGATTAAATAATATCATTATACAAATTAGCTCTTAAAGAATAAAGACCTAATTGAAAATTATTTTTTTTATATCCGTCCCTAAGTCTACTCCTTAGGGATACAGCCACTTTTTACCATAAGTGTACAATTGTAAATTAATAAATATAATATATTTCAAACAGTTGACACAAAACTCATTGATATGATACCAAATATTGGCTAGTATGGTTTTAGTTTTAAATTGTTTAAGGTCATTTATACTAAGTAACATGATCACACTACTCTGAATAACCACAAAGTCGGCTTATAGGGGTTTCTAGACTATAAAATCTAGATATCTAGGAGGATAGCAGAAGAATGAGTTTTTATATTGATTTGTTGGTTTTTAAATAACTACGGAGGTAAGGGTAAGCAAGCGTAGACATGTATTGAAGGAAGGGCTATTTACTAGTAATTTATTAAGAAATAATAGTAAGCTACAATACATGCATTACCTAATTTTGAACATATCCGGGACCTTTTCCGTTAATTCACTACCACTAATTTTTCGGTTACTTCACTTCCACTACTTTTTTTATCGCAATTACGGTTAGGTTAGGTTAGGTGGCCAGTATAGTTGATCACAAACTGGTAAATCGAATGATTGACTTACCACCGAATGCACTCGCCGTCTGTAAGTTCTTGGAAAGCGATGAGATAAGGTCAGCGAAATCGGATTCCTAGCGGATAGGAAATTCCACAGTGAATGTAAAATTGACAGTGGAAACATTTTTATAGCAATAAAATACTTATGAAGTACTAGTAAATTAACGTAAACAAAAAAGTAGTAGTTTTGAATTAAAGGAAAATATACCATATCTGTTGACTTCGTAACACAAGCAGTATCTCTTTTATCGTGATATGAATCTTATTTACTACCCTAAAACGTTTATAAGATGGTTTATATTAGTTGAGGTTGACTACACTCAATATACACAAGATATTTGTATACAATATATCCATTGCCTAATTATTTAGCTTTTACAGATATTTGCAATAATATATAAATATTCCCTGGAAGGTTATTATAATAGTTTTAATTGCAATACAGTAATAAGTTTCCATTAAATATTCGTAAAATATATTGGCAATTATATTCAAAATAAAAAGTTTTTTCCATGTAATTCGATGATTACGTTCTTTATTAATAAATTAAATGCTTCTGTAATTCCTCACTTAAATTAATTGTTATATTTATTTAGTGGCAATGATTAAAATGCATTTAAACAACACAACAAATAATATATAATTGTTCACAGTTATATTAAAATGGCCTGAAACCAATTTATAACATACATTTTTTTTAAATATAGAGTACTTTATGTAGAGATATTGTGTTTATTGTTTTAAAATGGTTAAACAATATGATACAGTTTTATCATCCCAATTTTAAGTCCTGACAAAATTGACGCTACCAACAAAACGATAATAAACCATTCACTGAAGTATCGATATGGAACACTAATGAAATTGAGTTCTCCACGTATTCTGAAACCACGAATATTTGATTACATTCTTTACACGCATCCCTTCAACCTGAATACATGAAAAAAGCAACACGCCTTCACGGCTGGAATGGAATGGCGAAAATTACGTTCTTTTGATCAGGTAAAACATTGTTCATTGCTGTAGATTTTTACATTTATCTTGTTCAGATGTTATTATTTATACACGTTATGTAAATTTTTATTTATTTATATTGTATTAGCAAAGAAGCAAGTTGTTATTTAATTAGTGATTACAGTTAGTAAAAAAGTTTCCAATATGTCACATAAACTTCATGATACTTAAATTAAATGCCATAGCTAATTTGTAAACAACTTCGGACTGCGGTCACTTACGACTGACGTTTACCGGAGGTGGGGGCATCATCTTTGACCACATACAACGGATGTTGACCCACCCATCCACCCAACCTTCGAACACCTACCACTGAAAGTTGACCCACCCACTCACCAACCCATCCATCAACCCTTTCCACACATGTACCTGACGTTGACCTTCCTACTCACCTAATTCAAACACATAGAACTGACATTGACCTACACCCACCCATCCACCTTTGAAACACATTCGATTGACGTTGACCTTTCCACTCACCCACTCTTTGAACACGTACAATACACGTTGACTTTCCTTCTCACCCAATTCAAACACATAGGAATTACGTTATCCTACCCACACATCCACCTTTCAAAATCATGCTAGGTTGACTTAATCACCCATCCACCCTTCGGACACATGCAACTGACGTTGACCTACCCACTCGCCTTCCATTCGAATACGTTCAATTGACGTTTACCATAGTGTAAAACAATTATATTGATCATGCAATACGTTCTCTATGCACATGATTGTACAGATCTTACATTCTTGAGCACGTAGTTTTTTGTAGAACATCGAGATTGTGAACTCTATGTCCCTAAAGATATTTAAAGTTGAATAAAACTGCATAAGTTAGTTTGCATTATTTGTTTTTACATAAATTATAAAAAAAACATGTTTATAAAAAAGAAAACCCCGATTATAATGGTTTTAGGCATGATCTAGGACAGGAAATCAATATTATATTCTATTGAACAAAAAAGTAATTAAGATGTTGCCAGTTTATCCGCTGCAAAATGAATTGTTTTAATATTATCATAACACTTTATGATAAAACTATTGTTTTGTTAATACGAGACAAGCCAACCAAATGTGAAAATATAAACTTTCTCTCTATATATGTCCATATTAAAATCACATTAGCGTTAATTTTTATGAAAAACTATACCTTTTGTAAAATGAATTGATGTATGTATAGCTCAGTTGTATTATCTATTCAAAAAAAGTCCTTACTTGATGTATTGTTATCAAGTCAAGGACGTTTTTTCGAGCAAAACAAATCCATAAGAAAAAGATTTACTAGGCTTATATTAGTATTAAATTACGTGACAAAGTCATATAATTAAGTTTGAGGACAAGTAATATTTATATGAAAGTAAAATTGTCATTTACTTATCATTTTTCAGATGTTATATAATCAGTTAATGCATCATCAAACAATCTTATAAGGATTCCGATATTTGCTATACATTTATTTACGAACAATCAAATAATGAAGTTGGGTGCAGACAAAATATATAAAGTCTGTTTTTGTCGAGAAAGAAACGATAATTCGATAAAAACAAGCACGTCCAAACAGTCTCGAATTGACTGAGATGTTATCTGCAAGATTTAGTTCCTCCAGTTTCCTGCAAAAAACAGCCATCTCAGTGAGTATGCTGCGGTTAGTGACTTCTGTGTTTTATTTATAATATGCTTATAAAATAAAAAAGACAAATGTGAAATGCATCCATTGTAAAGTGAAATTAATTCCTTCTGGCGTTAAACAAATAGCTTAGAGAAAGTAACAGGGGTGCCTTTTGAAGTTTGTTAATTTTAGGGAGGAAGTTAAAATAATGTATATAAAACATACTTCAAGTCTGATTGATCAAAATAAATAACTGATATGAAGAATTCTTAAGAAACACCTTATACCGTTTTTTCTTTGTTATAAAATCTATTTCTTTAATTATAACTAATGTTTAATAGAGTTTGACCTATAGAGAATTACAGAACTGTGGTAGATGCCTCATAATTATTATATAGAGTATAATATAATTATAAACGTATTATATATTTTATTCAAAATATCTTATTTAAAAAAAATCATGTTTCTAGAGGCCAAACTATAATTTTGCATAACATAAATATACCTTACAATAAGCTCTTTACAATATCTGTTTATATAATCAAATATTTATAACATTCCATTATTCATTATTGAAAGAATCGTATGTTTATAATCGTATATAAAACGTATAAAATGGATGACAGAAATATTTAAACAAAATAAGAACATTATTATATTTGAAATTATTATCATTTAAACAATATCCGATGAAAATATTTACTTACGATTGTTTGATAATATGTAACTGCAGTGTGAGCTGGTGGCCAAGCGGTCTAAGGCGTCAGTACTTTGAGCTTGGGTTAAAGTTAGCGCTGGTTCGCATCTGGCCTAGACTGGAATTATTTATCAGTAATAATCACCTTGTACTGTACTGGTCCCCCCCACTTATTCTGTCTGAATAAGTTCCTCGCACAGATCAATAGTCTATGGGGAATTGGTAGAGTAGAGTTAAGAAGGAGGATGGGCCCCTCCTTAAAAAAAGTTAAAAATTGAGAAATTGATAGATTATTAGGGAGCCATTCTACATCCTCAAAAAATATCAACGAATAATAAAAGATTGAAAGAAGAATGAATTATAATCGATTATAATTATCCTAATTACATTTTAAAATTAACTAACTTTACATATTATACGTAACATATATTTAACTATTTTATTTACATAAAGTTAATTGACCTTACAATGTGATAAAATATGACCTTTGTCATTAACACAACTCTTGGATTGTATATTTCCGTAGTTAACTGGTAAATATTTGATGATAGAAGTTTGTGATAAGTCTGAGATAAATTTAATGGGGATCAATTCTAATTTGGGGCTAAAATTTAAAAGTGAACAGTTTTGATATTAAAAATATATGAAAGAAAGTTGTTTGGAAGTAACGTCTATTGCTAAATGTTATATTTTTCGTTTTAATTAAGCGAGTTTTCATCAATACAATTTTATCTAAAATGGCTTTATGTTTAAGTGTGAGGTGAATTTAGCAGGAAATAAATAAAAAAAAACAAAAAAAAAACAACAAAATCTGAAATGAAAAGTTTCCATCACGTAGAAATAACCTATATTAGACAGGTTGGTACTAAAAACTTAATTTACATAGTTTATCTATCATTATAATTATTTTCTATATATTTGACCCACTATAACAATGTACTCTGGTCATAATTTCAAAAATTAATAGGTTTTTAGGACGTTTAATTTTAAGAATTATTATTGCCAGAAGGCATCTCAACACTAGGGCCACCACTATTTTAGCCAGGTACTTGAGCAGGCAATCAGTGGCACGTGATCACAATCATTATCAACTCCAATTTCCTGTCCCAAATTAAATCGGTTGATCCAATCATCAAATCCCCAATAAATCATTATGTACAGTATATATGCAGATATAAAAAGAATTGTTTATTTATTTATGTTTTATTTTAGTATTGGATAGCCGCTAGCAAGGCTTTACAGTGGTTTTAAGTAATATAAGTTTTAATAAATAATAAGTGTTTAGTGTAAACCTTTTGACAGAGAACAGAATGTACGATTATTTGACGTGCTTTTTAATCACGTATTTAAATTGTGAATAATACGTCACATGGCTTCCACTCAATGGTTGCCATCGATGTGGACACAACTAGATAAGTCTAGGGTGTCCATGTTGGATGGTAGTCAATGTTCAGATGTTGTCTAGGGAAGAGAACTGAGTGTCAGACTTGTCAGTTAGCTGAAAATCAGATCAAAACTACGTTGTTCGGATTCCACGTAAAGCTGTAGGTCCCATGGTTGCCCTGACTATTGGGCTATTAATAGATAGTCCTTTCTGAGCTAAGTTGAACTCAGATAGTAACAACGACTACACTGGTTCATCTTTACTCATCACACTCATTCGAAATCCATATTTGCCCAAATCTTGAAGATCGGCGTCTTAAGAATAAATACAAAATAAAATAAGTTAGGTATTAATTAAATTATACGCATTACAATCGATGCCCTGGAACCCTTCTTAGCCCCAACCACTAACAATTGCAACGATATCGTTTGTCTGTCCTTTATATGGGAGGGCTTCTAATAGTAACTACTGTATTTACTAAAATAAACATTTTCTATAACATGAATTTATGTTTTCCTGTAAAAATCACGTCAAGAATATCACGCCTAGAATATTTAAAAAATAACAAAATGTTTCACCCATGCTGTGATGTGATAAGGCTACTGGAACAGTCTCAGATATACCACTGTGGAAGCAACATCATAGCATTAGCGAAACGTCTGGTTATCTTCAAATAGTGTAGATAGCACCTTGACGCGGTGTAACCGAAAGATTGACATCTAATAAATATGATAAACTATTTTAGAACAAGATCAATCAAACTATAAAACAAAATATTTTTGTAAACCTAATTTAAATTTATTTGCAAACCTCTCTAAAGACAATATACGAAATTTAATGACAAATCAAATCAAAAACACCTTTATTTAGAAAAAACATTTACACAACTGCATAATACTGTCACAATGTTATTTTTTGTTTAGTACACAAAATAGGTTTAAAAAATAAGAAACAATACGATAATAGCATAATTACTTATTATATACACTTATGCCTGACATTAGTATAAGCATAAGCCTAGCATGAGAGATAATCCCTAACGCTGTAGTAATTCCCTAATGCCTATCTATCAAGTAGTTCTTTAAGGCATTACCAAAAGACCTGCAACCAATACCATCCCTATAAGCTCGTCTAGCAGTGCGTTTTAGAATCTCACATCGTTGTATAAGGTACATTTGGTGAAAAAACTTGTTTTATGTTTTGAAATCGGAAGAATATTTCCGTTACGAAAATTTTATGGTGTTGCAGTTGAGTTGTTAAGCATATAACGGTTTTTTCACAAAAAGTAGAGTGTAAAAAATGTATATATACATGGAAATGATGATATTTAATAGATTTAAAAAGAGTTAAATTGATAACGATTTGGTTTCTTAAAAATGGTTCTAGTTGCTTTTTTTGTAGTCTGAACAAAAATTGAATCCTTGTAGATTCATGACCCTAGGCCACAACAGCATAAGTTAGGAATGGATAAATCAAAACATAATATACTGTAAGTAAAACAGCTGAATTCGAGAACTAAGACAAGCAAGACGAAGCCAAAAATGCAGGGAGACATTTTTTTACAAACAGAATCTACATGGATTTTAAATTAAAACGGTTGTCAGTATTTAGGCCAAGAAATGTGGTCTGGGGACATTTACTATTACATCATCACCAGTAAAAAATATTCAGTTGTTTTGACTATTTCCATGACAATAAATTTTGAAATCAATAATATGTGTCTTAGACCTATTAAGAATAAGACCATTATGATCAAACCACTGCAAAAGTGCCTTCGCCTCTTCAGATGCTTTTACCTCCAGCTCAGGAAGGTTTGGAGCAGACACTGATAGTGACGTGTTATCAGCAAATAAATAAACTTTTGAGCCATGAACCGATGTAGGAGGGTCGATTATAAATATTAGGAAGCCAGTAAACCTACTTAATATTTATATAGGAACACTATGATTATTGAAGCAAACAAATATGTGGGTCAGAGGCCAATGGGGTGACAATGGGTGACAAACAGAGGCCAATGGGGTAACAATTATCATTACCACTGCACGTGTATGGGCGGGCGGGTGGGTTAATACAACTGTACGTGTATGAGTGGGTGGGTGGGTCAATTCCACTGTACGTATATGGGTGGGCGGGTGAGTCAAAACCACTGTACGTATATGGAGTGGGCGAGTGGGTCGATACCACTGTATGTATATGTGTGGGTGGGTAGGCTATGATCCTCCCACCCATCATACATGAATGAAGGCTATCAGACCAAAGATATTCAAAATAGAATCAAGTGTTGTCTTTTGTTAATCTCTTTGGTCTGAAGATGGTAAGCATGGTTTCTCCATTACAAAAACTTGCCCTCTTTAATTTTTCTGTTACCTATTAAACAAACCTATGAGTCATCAACTGATGTTGGATAATCGTTTATAAAAATTAGGAGGACAGTAAACCTACTTAATATATATACGAACACTATGAATATTGAAGCAAACAAATATGTGGGTCAGAGGCCAATGGGGTGACAATGGGTGACAAACAGAAGCCAATGGGGTAACAAGTCTTTGGTACGATTCACATTGGGTGATTGGTCCAACAACTGGCATATTGTTATTTACGTTACGATTGGACTGTCAGTCACTGTCCATCCTGTGTACGTCGTATTGCTATTCTGTGTTAGTATATTGTTCCCAGATATATTACAAAATACCTTTTTATTTGCATTATTGTTTACTCCCAAATAACTCTTACTCGGTTGTGCCTTTTTCAAAATATACATCGTATTTCATGTGAATTATGTAATATTATTTGTAGACAAATTTACGCTATGTTATTTTTTGTGTATACACATAATACCCCGATTATGTACACTTCCATGGTTCTTGAGGAGTTTCTTATTGGAATTATAGTTTAAAATCGATATAAGTAATTAAATATTCCAATAAACTTTATATTTTCATCGTGAGTTTGTGTGTCATTGTTTTATAGTTTAGTTTACTTGTGAGGCCTTTCCATTTAGAAGTAATCATTTTCATAAATTGATGTAAGTGTTTGACAATCAATACTTCGTAATAGAAAGGCCTCACAAATAAACCCTAACATTTACTGGAATGTTTGATTACTTTTATCGATTTTAAACCAATACACTTTGTAAGGTATTAGGGCACTTAAATACATTATAGTACACAAATACCTAAAACGCAGTTGTTTGATTAATTTTATATTAAGATAGCAGTTATTTTGTCATATTATATATTTATTCATAGTAGAAAATGGTTTCTTGAGTGAAAAATGTGTTATTACTAATATCACTGTACTGCTATGGGTGGGTGATTATTACTGTACGTCTATGGGTGGGCGGTTGGATCAATTTCATTACTATGAGATGCATCTGGTTTAGAATATAAATATATTTAATAGGCAAAAATGATACTAATTATCTTTTAATATTTTTATATGTACCAATTTGAGGCAACGATTACCTAATAATATTTCATTTATCCATTCTAGAAAAATTGAAAATATTTTCAAGGCATCAAACTGTAACATAAGATTAGCGGTTAAAAATAGATTACTCAAGATATTTATAGTAACTAAATATATTTCAGGATACAAAATATTTTTTGGTATACAATAATTATTTAGTAACAATTACTTATCTGAGAAGTTTCAATCGATTTATGTAAAAAAGTAATTATTAAATATTTAAAACATGATAGTTATATTGTAATATGTAACGTTCAGGAGATTATACAAAAATTTCTATAGAATCATAATTTTACTTTATTATTGTTAAAGATGTTGATTCTCTCAATGATCTTCAAAATGAATGTCATCCCCCACGACGTGATTAGAAGAGTGAATACACAAACGTGCCCCACTCTGGGGGAGGAAATTGAAGTGTCTGTAGAACCGAACTGAGAATCGATCAATTGTTTGACTGTCGAAAAATTGAGTTTTTGTGGTTTAATAAGTCAGTATTCAGGTAAAAAAATATTTTTTTGTTGTGACAACAGTCATTTTCAGTCTTTTAATATATGGGAGAAAATTACGTTCTATTAAAAGACGTAATGTAGCGAGTTTATACTTTGTGTGTTATTGGTTTACCCTCTTAATAATAACAGGCAAAGCCCTCATTCATTTATTAAACATTCTCTCAATGTGATGGTGAGGTTAATTGCGATTTTACGTCTTTGCAATTTAGTTTAGATGTTTACATATATCATTTATTTTTAAAATTTATTTATTTATTCCTTTTAAGTGTACAAAATGTAGGCCTTACCAAGATATGCAAAACTTGTCGGCGAGGTCCTATAGTAAACAAAAAATACAAAAACTTAGTAAAAAAATACATGCATATATACATATATATATATAATGTATTAGTAATTATTGGGTGATTTAGGGCAGGCACCTATTTAAAAAATAAAAATGCAGCTTATAATATGACGTAAGAATGCATTACAATAGAAGGTATGAATACAATAATTGCGGAGTGTGCTACAATAGAGACGCCAGTTGAAAGTGTGTAATCATTTTATCCTGTTTGCCAAAAAATTCATGTTCTCTACTCTATACTCCTCATCAACACTTAGATCGGCAGTGGGTGAAGCGTAATGTTCTACTGTAAATAAAATATGTAAAATTTAATTTGATTTTAAACTATTTATTTAGACATTCTTCATAAATACTTAAAAATTATGATTTTTTTCACTTGCCTTTTATTGTAAACAAAGTTTACGCGGATCAAAATAAAAATAATTTTTGATATAAAAAAAATAATTAAAATTCAGTGCTTAATTAATTATGACATAAACCAAAATAATTTAAAATGTTTCATCCATTAACGATTTATATTAAATACTAATTCCCCCCTCCAATCATTCTTAATATTTTATAACTATTAACACAGGCAAAAAAAGTAGTAAAACAAGCATTCCTATTTTTAGTATTTCTAGTTTAGTTTTTCTATGCATTACTATTCATAGAAACAAAATAGTTAGAGAAAGAAGAAAAACGCATTAATTTACTTATATGCAGTACTGTGAAACATTTGTTCAAGGGTATTGGAGAATACACGGGGGGAGGGTGGTGTTAAAAAAATGCAACGAACAAAAATAACAATACTGTTATTATTTTTAGTGCAGTTATAAAGTAATTTTAATGGTATATGGCATTTATAGTAGGGCAAAAACGTCGTTGTTGTGTATAGGGTATTGATTTAGGCAGCATTGAAGAGTCAGTACACGTTTTAAACTTCTGTTACCATCTAAACCACAAAAGCATTTTAAAAAATACGTAATAATTTTTTCATATATGAAGATTATAAAAGTTTTTTCAGCAAAGAACTAATTTCGACATCTTGAACATTTTTTAACAGTAGTTTTTGTTTTTAACCTGTTATTGTGGTTAAGTTTTAGTTTGAATAAATTTTATTAGGATTAAATTTGGATTCAGATTTTTTTTAATATTATTTTATTACTAGGTACAAATTAATTAATATTAGATAGACAAAAGTTAAAACTTTCATGGTTTTCCTGATATTTGTGTCAAACTAAATTTAAGCAAAAATATGTTTCTTCCAAACCTGAACAAATTATTGTTCATTAATGTGTAAGGTAGTCATGCTTGGTAGGACGAGTAGCGTGTGGTAGAAATGTGTAAGGTAGTCATGCTTGGTAGATCGAAGAGCGTGTGGTAGAAATGTGTAAGGTAGTCATGCTTGGTAGACCGAAGAGCGTGTGGTAGAAATGTGTAAGGTAGTCATGCTTGGTAGATCGAAGAGCGTGTGGTAGAAATGTGTAAGGTAGTCATGCTTGGTAGGACGAGTAGCGTGTGGTAGAAATGTGTAAGGTAGTCATGCTTGGTAGGACGAGTAGCGTGTGGTAGAAATGTGTAAGGATAGTCATGCTTGGTAGGCCGAAGAGCGTGTGGTAGAAATCTGAATACGAAACCTCTTTATGAGCCATAAATTATAGGTATTAAATATTAATTTTATTTAAAACAATTATCTCTAACAGTTGGACTGTACAGTTAATCGTTGTATATTTATATCAGTGTATGGTTAGGTTAGAATTAATTATAAATTACTTGTATTATAAATTGAATATATGATTGATTTTAGCATCACTTTACTTTGCTTCAACCCTTAAGCTAGAAGCTACATTGAATATTTCATTTAAAATACTTATATAACATGAGATGAATTATAGAGGAACTAAGAACTTTAACTAGGGATATTTTCTATACTGAATCACATTTTTATGATAATTTTTTTAACATAAATATAATATTTTTGAATTATGGACCATTAAAATTCCTTAAATTCGAAGTAATTGTGTTACATTAGGAAATTTAAGAATATATATTTTTAAAAGTAGTCAAACAATATTTTTTTGGAAAGTCAAACAACACATATTTATCACAAATTAAAAAATACATTTATTTTTATGATCAATTTCAGTAAACCATACTCACCTTAATTATACAAGACGAATTTACAAATTAATATATCAATATTAATTAAAAAAATAAATAAACTAAAATAATTACGGTATTTCATACATATTCATTTATTTGGCTTGTAATATTAACTCATATAAAAAAACCAGGAGAACTATTTAGAGACATTTTATTTGTAAAATCAAAGTTATTATGATGTTGATAAACAAAACATACGACAAATAATAAATTTATACATCCACAAGAAAATTTATTAAGTTTTCTTTCCAAATTAATCATAATTTCCCAAGTACCATAAAACTAATTATTGTAAGTGTATTATAGCCCATGACAACACATAAATAGGCCCATAGGGTATCTAGTGAGATTATCGGTTTGATTAGGCTCTAATATAGTACATTTTATATAGTAGTATATCTTATAAATATACAATTTGAATAAAATAAAGTTTAGTAAAAATGTTTAAACGATAGCATCACCCAAAAAATATTACGGTAATTTTATATCTGAAATGGGATGATGCGCTAAGCACCACTAGTAACCACTGAACAATAAATGAGTATCTCTAAGATTTCAAGTTAAATATTTACTTAACATTTTATCAATTATTAAGAACAAAACTTAACTAGTATTTGATCGTCTTATGACCTTATGAAATAATAAATAAATATTATAAGATTAGTATACTTTTTTAGGAGAATAAGCTCTTATATCAACGTAGTGGTACTATATCCTTAAATAATTTTAGTTAGAATATTATGTAAAATTATACAACACAATCTAATACGAGTTTATTTTTTGTATTTTAATACATTTGTGATGTTATGTTGTGTGGCCACCAGGTAATATCGTGAAGAAATATAAGGGCAGCCATTATTAATAGCTCTTGACGCATCAATAATTTAATATAAACGAAAAACTTATTCGGATTGAGTATTATTATATTAAATAGAATAATGAAACAGATTAAAACTTCATACGTGTACAATGAATCACGATGGGCTGATTCACAATAATGTATGCATCGCCGATAAGGCTGGGTCACGTACGGGCATTTACAGGCAAACCCTCACCCGTTGGCACGGCACAATGTAAAATATTATGGCCTAGACGAAAAGTACACTTCCGGATAAATTTATACCAATTAAATCTTAGTTCTAATTATCTACTTATTACATAATCTTGATCACTTCAAATTTAACTTGTGAATTACAGCAAAAGTGATTTTTTTGTACGAGTATTAGAGCTTTGTGTGTGTACTACATTTATTGTTTGGACAATTTCCATACATACATGATTACATAATCATTGAGTATAACAATAGGAAAACGATGGAGAGAAACGAAACTAAAATCCAAAGGTAGAGCTAGTAAAATTGTTTTTCAAACACAACTCTAATCACAAGAAACGTTCATGCTTTAAAGAAAATAGTTTTTTGTATACAGCCGGTAAGAGCAAGTAGTATTCTAAACTACTAGAACAAACATACAATTAGTATTAAAATATTAAAATACAAAAACGTTATCTCGTCACATCCATTTGAGTATTTATTTCTATGATTTGTATTAGAGGATGGAACAGTATTCCTATATTTCTATCGTTTAACATATTTAAAGCTTCTTGGATGAATTAGTGGGTGATCTAGACGATATAAAGGATATAAATCAATTTACAAAACTTCTCACTGTAACAGGCAGTACAGGTAACACTGTAATCGTTATGTTTTTTTTTTTTTTTTTTTGCTATTTAAGACAGATCTAAAAGTGTTTGTTATGTACAAATATATCTTCCATACCATTATGACAAATAGTGATGCAATGCTTATTATTAAGACTTATCAAATTACGTAAAAAATCACAAGCTCACAATCTATAGCTTTTGATAAAGTTGTTAATATTATGTTGCAGTACATACAATATTCTCGTACGTAAAAATGAATATTCTCATATTCTCTTAGATATGAGACGCAGTCACAGTTCGTTCGTATTTTAAGGCAAATATGAATGATTACATGAGTGAACGATGATTGTCGATGACCTGTGTAGTCTGGTTACTAATTGAGTTTGACTTATACTCAGAAACGGACATTTATCAATAGCCAGGGCAAGATTTTTGTGGAATCCGAATCAGGTACTATTGGTCAGATTTTCAAATAATCGACAAGCCTGATACTCAATTCTCCCGCGTACACAGCATCTGAATACAAACTACCTATTAACATGTAAATGCCAGTCTACTCTAGTAGTTTTCACGCCGGTAGCATCTACTGAGTGGACGCCATATCGGTATTAAGAGTACCGAGTATAGAATCTGTTGCCTAAACCTCCACAACACTTTGTCCCCGTTCCCAAGTAGCTACCACTATTACTGACGTTTGCTTCATAATCTGGCAATGCTATACGCTTGTACAGCGTAATCTGAGATGGTATTATTCAAAACATCAATAAATACTAGAGTAAAGTTTCAAAATGTAACATAAGTCTCAGACACATAAATTATCTAAATTTAAAGTGGGATTCTTCATTCAATAACAATAAAACGTGTATTGGAATGGTTTCTTGGAGACGATGTCTATCGTACTAAGCAGTAGTGGTGTAGTGTTGTAACCCGGCTACTTGGGAACAGAGTGTTGAGAATACGTTGCGATAAATTCTACATGTAGGATCGTCGTCTTCCTATCGACACAACGTCCGCTCGTTGCTTGCCATCATCGTTGGCACTACTAGAGAAGTCTGGGGTGTCCATGTTCGATGGTAGTCAAGGTTCAGATGTTGTGGAGGAAAGGGAACTGAGTATCAAGCTTGTCATTAGCTGACCATCGATCCAACACTACGTGATTCAGGTTCGGACATAAGGCTGTAGGTCCCTTAGACGCTCTTGGTATTGGGCTAATAATAAATAACTGTTTTCAAGGAACAGTTGGCTTTAGTTAGTAACGATCACTAAACTCATTACACTCCTCATATTCGCCAATATCTCTACGATGAGCGTACTATAAATTGGCGATAAAGAATAATACGCAACATACATTATAAAACCATAAAAATAATAATTATGCTTATAGTTACTATATTGTCTAAAAGTTAACTGGAAACTGTTCAAATGCTATTATTTAAACTACAGTGACGGAATAATAACGATCTTGGCTCAGTGTGGCACAGGTAGCTGCTATTCTCAGCACATATGATGTAGTGTTGTCACCTGGTTAGAAATAACGTTGATTTACTAAAACATGACAATACACAATGAGGTCATAATATGCTAATGACTGTTCCAGCGAATACATTTCTTTCTTCTATAAAAACTAGATTATATAACTAAGCCAGTTATATTCCTATGATGACTACAGTTCTAAAAATAGAAAATCTAGTGGATAAGACAAATAGAGTGTTTGTTACAGGAAATATTAATTTATAGTTCTTGTTACTGCAGTAAATCTTAATTTGATATTAAAAAGTTTAGTTTGCTTCTTTTATGGTTCATTATCTTGTATTATTGTTAATCTGTGTCTATTAAAACGGTAATGAAAAGCTTCCTACACATATATGTAAAAAGGTTTCATGAAAAAGAGATATAATTCTATTTTACCTAAATTGACACAAAATGTTACATTATAGTTTTTATCATTATAATAAATGCTGATTTGGTAGTAATTATGTTTTGTTTACAACTTATATTGTTAACCATTACATGACTGGTAAGCCGTGTCAATTGTAGTTTACATAATTGCAATAACATACTGTATGTCTTTATAGAATCGTAAAATTAAAGAATTGAAAAGAAGAAACAAAAATAATTAATTGTAGGAAGAAAGTAGTAACAAATTCCCCAAAACACCATTATTTTTAGATTTTATCTTTAAAAACTAATCCTAACTGGAATTAGCAATTATTAACATACATAATTTAAACATTTTCATTAAATAGTAAATAATGAATTGCTTTCACTAGAAACATTAACTAAAAAGAATTGTACAAACCACATAAATCCAACTTTGTATTATTTTTTATATTAAAAAAATCTAATTGCTATTTTACTGTTTTATTCCCCAAGTTTAAGAACCGAGGCAATCGACGCTACCAACAAAACGAGATTACACCATTCACTGAAGTATCGATATGGAACACTAATGAAATTGAATTCTCGTATTCTGAAACCATGAACATTTTATTAGATTCTTTACACGCTCTCTTCAACCTGAATACAAGAAAAAAGCACTACACCTTCACGGCTGGAATGGAATGGAGAAAATAACGTTCTTTTGATCAGGTAAAATATTATGCATTACTATTGTACTTTATATACCTCTTATTCTTCTTAATTGCTATGCATACATACTTAAGTAACTTTCAATTTATTTATTAAATATGCACAACTAGAGATGAACTTTTTATATGTCACCAAACAACTTTTATATTATGTGTCGGCTGAATTGATAAATTCATTCAACACATTTATTAAATTTTTCCATTTTATATTTCACTCAGGCTCTACTACTATTGTTGTTATTTATTTGTTTATTTAGTTCATTTGACATATTTGGCACATACAACAACGTTACATAAAAAGTAAACTTTATAATACGTGCCTATTAGTATATTCCTACCTATCATACCTTCAACTAATCATATAGAAATACTCTACATAGACACAAACACGTACATTGGTACCAACTGCAGACACTCAGCTCAACCTTACTTACACTTTTTACCGAAACAACTGTATTATTATGATTAAGAAAGCATGCACTTTGTCACTATCCTTTTACATATTACAGATGGATCTTTACAATTGTTAGTGTTTCGTACCACACAAAATAATCCCCTCGACAAAATCAGTCATGATCAGGTTATAAGCCCTCGCAACCTTTAATGTACACATGGATTTCAAGGACTACCATCATAATTTACAGAATTATAATTTAGGACTTTCTACTTGTTTACTACGTCAATACACACAGTGATATTTATAAAACAATATAGCCTATATACACCTAACTTTACATCATTTACAATTATGTACCTTTAGTTTCTATGAAATCGTATGTCCTACAATAATATTCAAGTTAAAGTTAAAGCAAAGCAATTTTATTAAATTTTTTAATACCTAAAAAGTAGAAAAAATATGTTTATAATAATATACAAATTCAATGGATGTTTTTTAATAAATTATGCCTTTTTTGTAATAGAAATTATTTTTTTATTTTCAAAATACGTTTTTACATATAAAATGTTAAAATACTATTTGCAAAAAAGTCATGACTATGATGTTTTTAGGCATATTAAATGACAAAACATCAATTACGTTTTTATATGGTTAATCAAAAGGGGAATTTACAGTGTTTTATAAAAAAGGGACCTTGAAATTTCTGGATTACAAAAAAATATATAACACGTGTAAAATGGCATGAACAAGTGGTTAGATAATTTTGTGTTTTTTCCCCAAAGACCTCCTTGATAAAATAATATAATCGTCAGGAATTCATGCGCTAATTTCTTTACGCTTGTTTTTCATTAAAACTATTTTTGAGTTTAAATATTATTTTTGTGACTCCTTACATGTAAACAAAACGTAAATATAAATAATTTATATATATATATATATATATATATATATATATATATATATATTTTAAGTCGTGTAAATAAGTATTGAACATAAATTCCATTATATTAATTACACAGTAAATATTGAAGGATAACAACAGTAAAGTTAATTTCCTGCATTACTTTAACAAGTGATTGATATAAAACAAGCCAAAAAAACTCAACAACATTTGTAAATAACTATTACAAGGACTTGAATTTCACATTGGAACATATATTTTTTTTGTGTAACAAAAGCTTCAACAGAGATTGGATCAGCCACACTGACAAAGCTCAATTAGTTTAGTGGGATTGGTTTGTCGCACCACGTGATAATAATAAAATAATATCGAGCTGATTTCAACTGGTGTTTGCTTTATACATATTTTATTTATTCGATATGTAAAATTCGCGTTGCTACATGTGACACGTGTAGTTTTATTTACACTATTTTATAGGTGGGTCGACAATCTATTTTATGTTATTGAATTTCACTAAATATATTTTACTGTGTTAATTATTTGATTAAGGTTTGAATTTACTTTAAATTAAATAAATTTGAAGGAAATTGTTTATAAAAGAAGGAAGCATGGTTAATTAGCACACTTTATTTATTTTCATACGTCAAGGGTCTGTTACACCTTCCACCACATTGGATTTGATTTTTTATAAGGCCAATTTTAATTTAAAAAATAAAATAAAAATGACAGTTTTACTCATGAAGTACATTTTTAACTTGGCCGTTAATGAAAGAGGTCACGATTGTCTAATAACCCCTGAGATCAAGTTTAATTTCATCCTTTGATTAATTTTTTAAATAACTATTTTTCTTATTACTTTTTTTATGAACCAAAACATTTTGAAAAATGTAATGTTAGGAGTAACCAGTAACACTTATGCTATAAGCCATGCTAAAATTTTAAACACACAATATAAACAATTTAAGAGGGAAACGTTTTCAAAAAGAACGTCTAACAGTAAAACCAGGGCGCCATCTACTTACAAACGCGCTACCTGGTGGCCAAGCGAGGAAGGAGAGTGAACTACCACGACTGTTCAAATCACACAGCGGGGACGGACGGACAGATGACAAACGGCTTTCTGATAGAGTCGATTGAATTACAAGTAGTCCAAATAAAAATCTGGTAGAGGGTTAAAGTGTTGACAGATGTTTCACTCATAAGATTAGTTAAGCTCACTAGTCCTTCCAGTTTTAGTCAATAATTTCCTGCTTTGATTAATGAGTCAAGGATTAGTTCATTAAAGGATTCTTCATAACTGTTTTAACGTTTTGTCAGGGCTAATACTTCTGATCTATCATGTACATCTCTATGTTATCCCTTAAATTGTTCCCTTAATATTAAAGGAAATTTATTTTTCATAAGCTTTTTCCTTTTCCATTCAATGTATTGTTGTACAATATCACTATTTTATCTATTACAAAACTGATTAGAAAGTATAGAAATTCACTCTTTCGATGAAACATCTCTCTTCACAGTGGTTTACGAGAAATTAAATTTATATGACAACCTTTAGTGTCTTGCAATTAAATCAATATCAACAACAAAAACCGAGAAAAATAAACTATGTTTAATGCGTGGGCTAGACAATATGTATAAAATAGTATTTTTTTGAACCATCTATTAATTTTTTTTACTATTTACAATATATATATATTTTACACTAAATTTACTAGAAACAATAAGATAAACCAAGTTGAGTGCAGACAAAATGTCTAAAGTGTGTTTTTGTCAAGAAAGAAACGATAATTCGATAAAAACAAGCACGTCCAAACAGTCTCGAATTGACTGAGATGTTATCTGCAAGATTTAGTTCCTCCAGTTTCTTGCAAAAAACAGCCATCTCAGTGAGTATGCTGCGGTTAGTGACTTCTGTGTTTTATTTGTTGGGCCCCCAGTTTTTTCTAGAACATCCAGATTGTGAACTCTATATCCATAAAGATATTTAAAGTTGAATACAACTGCATAAGTTAGTTTGCATAATTTGTTCTTACATAAATTATAAAAAAAAACCTGTATATAAAAAAGAAAACCCCGATTATAATGGTTTTAGGCATGATCTAGTACAGGAAATCAATATTATATTCTATTGAACAAAAAAGTACTTAAGGTGTTGCCAATTTATCCGCTTCAAAGTGAATTGTTTTAATATTATCATAACACTTTATGATAAAACTATATTTTTTTGTTTTGTTAATACGAGACAAGCCAACCAAATGTGAAAATATAAACTTTCTCTCTATATATGTCCATATTACAATCACATTAGAGTTAATTTTTATAAAAAACTATACCTTTTCTAATATGAATTGTTGTATGTGTAGCTCAGTTGTATTATCTATTCAAAAAGTCCTTACTTGATGTATTGTTATCAAGTCAAGGACGTTTTTTCGAGTGAAACAAATCCATACGAAAAAGATTTACTAGGCTTATTTTAGTATTAAATTACGTGACAAAGTCATATAATTAAGTTTGAGGACAAGTAATATTTATATGAAAGTAAAATTGTCATTTACTTATTATTTTTCAGATGTTATATAATCAGTTAATGCATCATCAAATCATCTTATAAGCATTCCGATAATAGCTATACATTTATTTACGAACAATCAAATAATGAAGTTGGGTGCAGACAAAATATCTAAAGTCTGTTTTTGTCGAGAAAGAAACGATAATTCGATAAAAACAAGCACGTCCAAACAGTCTCGAATTGACTGAGATGTTATCTGCAAGATTTAGTTCCTCCAGTCTCTTGCAAAAAACAGCCATCTCAGTGAGGAGGCTACGGTTAGTGGCTTCTGTGTTTTATTTATACTATTTTATACTACAATTATATAAAGACATAAGTGAAATGAATCCAATGAAAATGGCAATTCGTTGATCACTATGTATAGTTTTTAGTAAGTAAAGATCTACATTTAATTAAAATAACTTACAAAAAATGAAACAAATATATATTAGGTAATAAATAAAATAACACTTTATGTACAAAATATGAGTATTGTTTTATATAAACTATTATTTAAATCTTTTTATTTAATTGTAACTGTTATTAGGCTTATTTTCAACTAAAAGAACTGTTCTAATATTATTTTAAAATATTTTAATATCTTTAATGCTATTCTTATTTCGAGAATTGTATGCTACCTTGTAAATCATACACTAGAAGTAATTTACCAGTTAGACCATAAGTCATTTGACACTAGCAATTTTTTTTATATATTATGTAGTTGTAATTCGTCAGCTGTCTGTTACAAGTCGCTGTTTTGAGGCTATACTGAAGTTAGTATTTTCCGGTGTTAGAAGTGATTTAATATTAATTCAAAAATTAGTAATAAATGTCACAATGCATTTTTGTTAATAGACTTATAGCCCACCCAGTATTAAACTTAACTTAATGATGAAAACATCTTCCTATTCATAAAGTAGAATTTTTAAATATGATTCTTTCAAAATTTATGTGTAGCAAACATTTATTTTAAAATTATTAGTCAAGTTTTAAGCTATAAGCTTTCAACATAATTTGTATCAATACATAATACAAAATCATTTAACCCCTTTTTTTAATTATTGATGTACACTAAACCATCTTACTTTCTTAAAACCCTTCTAATTAAGGTTTATTTAAATTAAATTACTCCAAGCTTTATAACCACTTTTGTTTATGTATACGTACAGTATTTTACCCTAGACCATCGTCTTTCAATGAAGTGAATAAGAGTTAACAAATGTGCCCCACTCTGGGGGAGGAAATTGAAGTGTCTGTAGGACCGAACTGAGAATCTATCAGTTGACGTGAATGGTGATAAACACCATTTTGATGGTTACATTCAGTCTTATTTTCGAGATATATAATCCGAACGTTTGGACGACAAAATATACACAAATAAGAGATCAATATATAATTTTATTTATACGTAGATGAATTCGTAATCTACTCTAACTGTATTTTGTTATAGTTTTACTTTCGTAGAAACTTATTTTCATTTTATGCAGGAGAAATAAGCTATCCCACATTTTCATTTTATGCGGTGAGTATATCCAAACAATGGATCACATAGTTACAGAGTGGCTCTGTGATGTTTTACGGATGGATTAGCCAGCATAACTAGAATCAGTGAGGCAGGTCAGAAATGGCTCGATGGATTGGACTTAGCTTTGTGACAGGAGATCACATACAATTGTTTATTCATTGAATATCCCATCATCACTTTTTTGGATCTTTATCAAAATATACATCGTAGCTTTATGAAATAAATAAATGGAAACTGACAACAAACTATACGATACAACAATATTTTTGGTATTGATTACTTATTCGATACTGTACAGTGGTATTGACCCACCCATACACGTACTTTGTTGACTGTACTGTTGTTAAGGTATTGAACCTCCCATCCACCTAGACACGCACTTTGTTGACTGTGATGCGTTGTAATTCATACATTCATGAATAACAGGGAACACAAAATGTAATAACCTTAAGGATAGCCTTGTAATTTTAGTTTCGACTAATAGAGATCGATTTCGTTCCTTTCATGTTAAACTATATTGTTGATTTTATATACAATCGTCCCTTTGTAGTGTGTTAAACTATAAAATATATTGGACTATTTAAGCAGTCAACCATAAATAAAATAAACATATTCATAATTTGCTCTAATATATAACTAATTCATGTTAAATATTTGCAATTTTATTTTTCAAGGAAATTTTCTGGTATTTTCCTCTTGTACAATACCCTCCTTACGAGTGTCAGATTCTTGGATAAAAAAAAAAAAAAAAAAATGAAAAACATTTAGAAAAATTAGTTTAATTATATCATGTAACATTTGAGACGAGTTACTTTGAAAATCAGTGTTCACAAAAGATAATTTGTCACTGTAGGAGTTATTGTTTCATTTATATAAATGCCATTTTTATCTTTATATTATATCTAAATAAACTCTTATATACTCAATAAATTGAAATATCTAATTATAAATATATAATTACAGTATCATTACTGTTATTTCCTTCTGTTTTCTCATCTTTGACAGGATATCAATACAATAAAATAAGATTCAAGTACTTCGTACTTAAGATTTCGTTTTATTTAGATTTAATTTCATCAGTGTGATTTTTTTATTATTCTTTCCTTTCTCTTTTACTTTGATAGCTGGCTTTTAAATTCACGTGATATATATATTTTACCTGTTTGATTAAATTATCTAAATTTTTGCTCATTACTTATTTATAAATTGTCATTTGATATCTTCCTGTTTTATATAAATTAAAAACACAAGGTAAAATTTAAATTACTACTTATGTACCACAAATATACTACTATTTCAGGGATATTTTATGTAAGTAAAAATTATATTTTTTAATTAAATCTGATCGAAAACTAGAACTCAACTATCCTAATTCAGTCGTTTTGACTGTATTAGATACAACGTGTTTTGCAAGTCAACATGGACTGTAAAGTGGCGTCGATCTGCGGTCGGATAAAAAGATTAATGAAGGATTATGACCGATTCCATTACCGACCGGATATTGGACTTAACAATGATCAGATCGGTGATATCTTGCTGGTGGCTCGGTGTAATGAAACCAAACATGATCGTAAAAACAAACACGTTATGTTTGCTAGTCATCACGACGGCGCCACTTATACTGAACACTTCTAATTGAAATGTAAAACTTAAATATTTTCCTCTAAACTAACTTTGAGTTGTATGTGTTTTTATCAGCTGTACTAATAAATATGAAACTATTTGTATTACTTACTACAGATGCAATTTTAGAAAGGGTTTTCTACTCTTTATGGTTACAACTTCTCTTAGTCCCCTCCATACAGTCTTCAATGAACAGAATGGTGAATTTTTAGTGTAATTTACGGTGCGAAGTTATTTTTCAATGTTTCAAATGTAAATATTTTAAAGTGAATTGTTACATGTAAGAATACATGTAAGTCGACACTGGTGGCGCAGTGCTGTAACTCAGCTACTTGGGGACTACGTGTTTGGGAGATTGTAGGCGATAGGTTCCATTCTCGGTTATCTTAATACCGACATGGCGTCCGCTCAAAGGTTGTCATCAATGCAGACACTACTAGAGAAGTCTGGAGTGTCCGTTTTGAATGGTAGTCAAGGTTCGGATGTTGTGTAGGGAAGAGAACTGAGTGTTAGACATGTCAGTTAACTGAATATCAGACCAACACTACGTGGCTCGGACTCCACGTAAAGCTGTAGGTCCCATAGTTGCCCTGGCTATTAGGCTATTAATAAATAGTCCTTTCTGAGCCAAGCTGAGCTCAGATAGTAACAATGACTACACTCGTTCATCTACACTCATCACACTCATTCACTCCTTATATTCGCCCATATCTCTACGATCGGCGTCTTAGAGATGAATAATGAATAATGAATTCGTTTTTTCAACAACTATCATATATGTTTAATGTATGTTCTTGTATGGTTTTAAATTATAGTAATTAAAACAAATCCCATGATGAACTAAAGTAAAAATAACATAAACTAGGTTAATTTACAACTATTTGAATGAAATATATAATGGTTCAAGCTTTGGATCGTTATGCTTTGCCTCTAGACATGTCCAATATGTACTATGTACTCAACAATACTACCTGTCTGTTTTCAATGTGTTCTTTGTATTTAAATTTGAAAGTATCAACATATTACCCGTATAACACTAATTGTATATTAAAATACTGATAGTTTAATAAAATTATATACACTAAAAACTTGTTTAAAGTTGTGGTTTAGGATAACTCTAAAATCATCAGGTGCTAGGTACATTTTTAAATTCAAAACTTAAGTTTCAATGCCAAAACCTGTCATACCAGATATCAAGCAATTATAAGTATTGTCGAGTATTTAGAGTAGTTCCAACGTTAACCACTGGATAACCTTAGCAGCACATATCTACTAAAAAAAATCCAATGCTTCACCAAACAGCCGCTAGATACCAGGCCTAAAAACACGCTAAGAAAACTTCGTAAGGTGACATGCCTGTACGCTTTTGTGTTTGGTCCGTGGTTGAACCTATTTAAGGTACCTTTTTTAAATAAAGAAGAGCAAATTTTTCAGCAAATCATCTTCTCATTATCACATGGAATCTGATTTCAAATGACCTAAGAAAAAAATTTGACCAAAGTAACAGAATAATTAATTATATAAAAACAACTATAAATACGAAATGTATTTCATTAAATTACTAAATTGATTCCATAATTATTAAAAAATAAATTCTTCATCCTACCAACGTTTTAAAACCAGCGATTTAAATTAAGTTATGGGTTTGAAATATAAATATTTGTGAAAATCGATAGTATCTAACATCAAAAAAATTATTTTCCCAAGTTAAATTGTTTTTTTTTTTTTATATCCCCACAAGTTGCTCTAAATAACAGTTTTATCACACATTTTAAATATGTCACAAACGTTTCTGTGTTCGCTCAAAATAGTTTTCACTATACACTTTAAGAAAGCTTTAAAACTGTGAAAAAATGATTTATTATAATAACAATTCATAACTTGAATCTACACAAACTGTAACTGAAATGTCATTTTAACATTCAATGAAATATAAAATATTTATAAAATAATAGTTACATATTATGACTTAAAGTAAAAATATTCTTGTTCTTGAAAATATACTAATTCAATAAAATATGTTACTTAATAACGTTGCAGTAATTTCTTAAATAAATATAGAATAATTAATAGCAGTGATGCTTTACGTAAATCCTTGTAAATGATATTTAAATAATAAAAATAATGATATTAAAAATAAATGATATTTAATTAAAGTGATATTTACTCGATGCCTGTAACTCGAAGGCATGGAGCGTCTTTTATTTGCACATTAAAACATAAAATATACATAAATTTACATTAAATTAAATTCAAAGAGGAACATTTCTGTAGACCACGTGTTTACAAAATGTTTATTTTGTCTGGAAGCGCCCAAATATTTTCTTTATTATTCGAAATCGAAATTCGAAACTTTTACAATCTTAATAACTGTTGGGCACCTACATTTTGGAACAATGTTTGGCATTTCACACTTACGCGGGTGTCCTGTTGAGAGTATCGTCATTATTCTTTACAGAAATCTATTCATTGTGATACATCACTTTAAAGGTTATAGTAAACTGAATTTAATGCCTTAAACCGAATCTATAAGGAAACACTCGATAAGAAAATAGTAGAGTCTGAGTATTGAAAATTAGTAATGTTAAACAATTTCATTGTCAAACAGAAGAATGAAGACAGTTCAAACATTTACTTTGGCACCAAATGGCAATACAGTTTGGTACTTTGGTACAGTTAAGACTTTTCTAACATCATAAATTACTTTTCATTTTTATAAGGATTTATAAAATAAGGTAATACAAAAATATACAAATTACATACTTTTACTGTAAGAAAATTGTATCATAATTGAAACAGTAAAACCACCTAAAAATTAAAATTTATTTTTATATAAATTAAAACTTTTTTTAATGTTAGGACATTTACTGCAAAACATCATTGTCGCAAGGAACAAGTTAAAATGATATTGTTGAATCTAATTTTAAATACTTAAAGTCCATCTATTTTATGATGGAGTGACTCCTAAAGGATGCAGTTTTTGGCATTCATCTCAGTTCACTATAACCTTTAAAGTGATATATCACAAGGTATAGGCTTCCATAAAGAATATTGACGATACCCTTGACAGGACGTCCTCTGTTAGTGTAAAATTAGTAGACATTGTTTAACAAATTATATGCTCATTTCCCCACAATTGTAAAAAGTTTCGAATTTCTATTTCGATAAATAAAAAACATGTTTGGTTATTTCCAGACATAATAGGAACACTGTATAGAGTAAATACTGTGATTTTATCTTTGACTGAGACTTTATCTCGGAGATTTACTCTATTGGAGTCTGTGTCAAAACGTACATATCTCATTTCTCAGCTCTGCGTTGAATGAACCCTCTTTTAATGTATCTACGACACTCCATAAATAAAATAAGAAGAAACTTTAGAATAACATTAGTGGTACATAAATTGGTTGATTTATACTGACAAAACTACGACTTGTGTAAATCTAAATTTAAAAAGGTTGTAGTAAAAATAATTCATTTTCTGAAACGAACCTAAAAAAAGGTGTCAATGGATAAAATACGTTTGTGGACGGCTCGTTATATTCCACTGTACGTATATGGGTGGATGAGGTGTCGATGCGTACGTCTATGGATGTGTGGGTTAATGTACGTACCTATATGGGTATATGAGGTGTCGATGTGTACGTATATAGATGGGAAGGTTAATGTACATGTATGGGTGGATGAAGTGTCGATGCGTACGTCTATGGATACTTGGGTTAATGTACGTATATGGGTATATGAGGTGTCAATGCGTACGTTTATTGATGGGTGGGTTAATGTACGTATGTACGTGTATGGATGGATGAAGTTTCGATGTGTACGTCTATGGATGGGTAGGTTAATGTACGTGTATGGGTGGATGAAGTGTCGATGCGTACGTCTATGGATGGATAGGTTAATGTACATGTATAGGGTAACGAAGTGTCGATGCGTGCGTCTATGGATGTGTGTGTTAATGTACGTGTATGGGTGGATGAAGTGTCGATGCGTACGTCTATGTATAGATAGGTTAATGTACATGTATAGGGTAACGAAGTGTCGATGCGTGTGTCTATGGATGTGTGTGTTAATGTACGTGTATGGGTGGATGAAGTGTCGATACGTACGTCTATGGATAGATAGGTTAATGTACATGTATAGGGTAACGAAGTGTCGATGCGTGTGTCTATGGATGTGTGTGTTAATGTACGTGTATCGGTGGATGAAGTGTCGATGCGTACGTCTATGGATAGATAGGTTAATGTACATGTATAGGGTAACGAAGTGTCGATGCGTGTGTCTATGGATGTGTGTGTTAATGTACGTGTATGGGTGGATGAAGTGTCAATGCGTACGTCTATGGATGGATAGGTTAATGTACGTGTATGGGTGGATGAAGTGTCAATGCGTACGTCTATGGATGGATAGGTTAATGTACATGTATAGGGTAACGAAGTGTCGATGCGTGTGTCTATGGATGTGTGTGTTAATGTACGTGTATGGGTGGATGAAGTGTCGATGCGTACGTCTATGGATGGATAGGTTAATGTACGTGTATGGGTGGATGAAGTGTCGATGCGTACGTCTATGGATGGATAGGTAATGTACATGTATAGGGTAATGAAGTGTCGATGCGTGTGTCTATGGATGGATAGGTTAATGTACGTGTATGGGTGGATGAAGTGTCGATGCGTACGTCTATGGGTGGATAGGTTAATGTACATTTATAGGGTAACGAAGTGTCGATGCGTGTGTCTATGGATGTGTGTGTTAATGTACGTGTATGGGTGGATGAAAGGTCAATGCGTACGTCTATGGATGGATAGGTTAATGTACGTGTATGGGTGGATGAAGTGTCAATGCGTACGTCTATGGATGGATAGGTTAATGTACATGTATAGGGTAACGAAGTGTCGATGCGTGTGTCTATAGATGTGTGTGTTAATGTACGTGTATGGGTGGATGAAGTGTCGATGCGTACGTCTATGGATGGATAGGTTAATGTACGTGTATGGGTGGATGAAGTGTCGATGCGTACGTCTATGGATGGATAGGTTAATGTACATGTATAGGGTAACGAAGTGTCGATGCGTGTGTCTATGGATGTGTGTGTTAATGTACGTGTATGGGTGGATGAAGTGTCGATGCGTACGTCTATGGATGGATAGGTTAATGTACGTGTATGGGTGGATGAAGTGTCGATGCGTGTGTCTATGGATGTGTGTGTTAATGTACGTGTAAGAGTGGTTGGCTAAATATCGCAATACGTTTTTAGTCTGAAACACCTGTTATATTTATTGTTTTCCTTATCCCAGTCTTTATACTTCAGCAGGCCCTTGAGAGTACAGGTAGTTAGTTTTTATTATTTTCTAACTGGCTTTTATTTTTCTTAAGACTCTTCAGTGTTTTCTTAGCAGTGTGTTCTTTATTTTCTGTACAGGAGAACCTCAAAAGAAGAGGAAAACAATATCGCATTACACAATAACCTTTATCTTTGTATTTATTTCTTTTTTTTTAAAGTTTCGAGCATTGATTGGACATTTTAACGCATGCTAGATTATAATATATATGAGGTTATGTACAATAGTATATTCCTGTCTTCATTCCCTTTGTCAGTCAGTTTTAAATATCACAGCTAGATGGCACTCAATCTACGAAGGAGTAAAAGGGAGTGATAGTAAAATTGTCGAGAATTGGACCGGTTAGTTGCGAGGGTGTGAGGAGTTAAATGGAATATAGTGGAGTAGAGTGGATCGAAGTGTAGTGAAGTAAAGTGAAGTGGAGTGGAGTGGAGTGAAGTGGAGTGGAGTGGAGTGGAGTGGAGTGAAGTGAAGTGAAGTGAAGTGAAGTGAAGTGAAGTGAAGTGAAGTGAAGTGAAGTGAAGTGAAGTGAAGTGAAGTGAAGTGAAGTGAAGTGAAGTGAAGTGAAGTGAAGTGAAGTGAAGTGAAGTGAAGTGGAGTGAAGTGAAGTGAAGTGGAGTGGAGTGGAGTGGAGTGGAGTGGAGTGGATTGGAGTGGAGTGAAGTGAAGTGAAGTGGAGTGGAGTGAATTGAAGTGAATTGAAGTGAAGTGAAGTGAAGTGAAGTGGAGTGGAGTGTTCAATAAATATTTTATCATTTTAATTTTACTTTAGTAGCACTTTATTTTATAATTTTTTTATAGTAATTGCGTATCTTTATATTAATTGCTATTGATATCTTCAAAATAAACCCTTACACACATTGTTATACGCTACAGCAAATTAAATAAATACAAAATATATTACAATATAATCAGATTTTACTTGTAGTATTTCATTGTATAGATGGATTAAGACAGTTCAGTAAATTACAAATTATACTCTAAAATTTATGATATTAAAACTTCACCCATGTGAAATTTGCTTGTATTTGGCAGTTCAAAATATAACAACGTTTTATCAATGAAACTAAATTCCTAAATTATTACTAACGAAGTGATATATCAATTAATTTTATCAGCAGCTGTAAAGTGGTGTCGATCTGCGGTCAGATAAAAAGATTAATTAAGGATTATGGCCAATTCCATTACCGACCGGATATTGGACTTGACAATAATCAGATCAGTGATTCTTGCCAACGCTTCGTTGAAATGAAACTGCTCATAATGTTCAGTAAACAACTAAAGCTGATGCTTTATAATAACATTCAAACAATAATATGTTTTTACTAGTTCAGTAAACTGGTCATAATGCACTATAAATAGATTGTTATGTTTTAAAAACCTATTGTATTTTAAAACATGTAAAACAATATAAAGTAATTAACTAGACGAATCCCTCTGGATATTGAATGTAATATTTGTGCTTGTTTATTGCTACACTATCTCTTAAAACTAAAAGTCAATGACAGCAAAATATGTGACATGCGGTAGTGATTGACCTCGTATTTGTTTCTTCTCTCTTCCTAAACCCTAAGTAGTCAATGACAGCACTATATTTGACATAAGAAGTTATTGACGTCGTATTTATTTCTTCTCTCTTCGTAAACCCTAAGTAGTCAATGACAGCACTATATTTGACATAAGAAGTTATTGACGTCGTATTTATTTCTTCTCTCTTCCTAAACCCTAAGTAGTCAATGACAGCACTATATTTGACATAAGTAGTGATTGACCTCGTATTTGTTTCTTCTGTCTTCCTAAACCCTAAGTAGTCAATGGCAGCACTATATTTGAAATAAGTAGTGATTGACCTCGTATTTATTTCCTCTCTCTCCCTAAACCCTAAGAAGTCAATGACAGCACTGTATTCGACAGAATTAGTGATTGACGTCGTATTTATTTCCTCTCTCTTCCTAAATCCAAAGAAGTCAATTACAGCACTATATTTAACATAAGTAGTTATTGACGTCGTATTTATTTCCTCTCTCTTCCTAAACCCTAAGTAGTCAATGACAGCACTATATTTGACATAAGTAGTGATTGACCTCGTATTTATTTCCTCTCTCTCCCTAAACCCTAAGAAGTCAATGACAGCACTGTATTCGACAGAATTAGTGATTGACGTCGTATTTATTTCCTCTCTCTTCCTAAATCCAAAGAAGTCAATGACAGCACTATATTTAACATAAGTAGTTATTGACGTCGTATTTATTTCCTCTCTCTTCCTAAACCCTAAGTAGTCAATGGCAGCACTATATTTGACATAAGTAGTGATTGACATCGTATTTATTTCCTCTCTCTCCCTAAACCCTAAGTCGTCAATGACAGCATTGTATTTGACATAAGTAGTGATTGACGTCGTATTTATTTCCTCTCTCTCCCTAAACCCTAAGTAGTCAATGACAGCATTGTATTTGACATAAGTAGTGATTGACATCGTATTTATTTCCTCTCTCTCCCTAAACCCTAAGTAGTCAATGACAGCATTGTATTTGACATAAGTAGTGATTGACGTCGTATTTGTTTCTTCTGTTTTCCTAAACCATAATTAGTCAATTACAGCATTGTATTTGACATAAGTAGTGATTGACGTCGTATTTGTTTCTTCTGTTTTCCTAAACCATAATTAGTCAATGACAGCATTGTATTTGACATAAGTAGTGATTGACGTCGTATTTGTTTCTTCTGCTTTCCTAAACCATAATTAGTCAATGACAGCATTGTATTAGACATAAGTAGTGATTGACGTCGTATTTGTTTCTTCTGCTTTCCTAAACCATAATTAGTCAATGACAGCATTGTATTAGACATAAGTAGTGATTGACGTCGTATTTGTTTCTTCTGTTTTCCTAAACCATAATTAGTCAATGACAGCATTGTATTTGACATAAGTAGTTACTGACATCGTATTTATTTCCTCTCTCTTCCTAAACCCTAAGTAGTCAAGGACAGCACAGTATTTGACATAAGTAGTTACTGACATCGTATTTATTTCCTCTCTCTTCCTAAACCCTAAGTAGTCAATGACAGCACTGTATTTGACATAAGTAGTGATTGACGTCGTATTTGTTTCTTCTGTCTTCCTAAACCCTAAGTAGTCAATGAAAGCAATGTATTTGAAATAGGAAGTGATTGACGTCGTATTTATTTCCTCTCTCTCATCCCATATACGTCACTGTATGACATCATGAGGCAGTGATTGACGTCGTAATAATCTCAAAGGTTTTTCAAAACCCTGGTTATAGTGAATGAATTTGACTGGCCAAATTTATTCATGACCATTCTTGAACCTTCGGACCAAATATTTATGAAATGCAGTTTAAACGGGAAAAGAGATAGGTGCGTTGCTTATGTGAGCCATATATGAATTTATTGCATGATTTACATATATGTCATCAATTACATATATCAATCATACTTTCATGACACTACTTTGTAGTTGATTTACTGGTTTTACTGTTTGTAAATAGCGATCTTTGATTTTACAACGTTATCAAAGTAGATGAAATGTAGTATAATACCAATACAATGACACCACAACTGTTTTACATTTCATTGAAACATCACTTATAAAAAAAGGTTGAATACATATTTATACACAAAACCTATTACACTAATTAGTTAGAAAACTGAGAATATTAAACACACTCGTTAAAAAAAATTATGCTGTCGGTTTCTTTTGGTTTACTTTGATGTAGATTGCATTTTAAAATTTTCTTGAGTAATATTGGAAAAAAAAATTCAATCAAAAAGCATTTTTAAATCGAAAGGAAGGATTTATTAAGTGAAGATTTGAGAACAAAATTGATGCACTAAAATTGACCAGCGTCAAAACAGTTTAATTAAATGCTGTAACATCAATTCATCTGACCACAGTGGTTATAACCTAGCGTAATAAACCCCACTAATGGCCTCAGAGATGGTGGATTAGTTTTTCATTTAGTCAAATCAGTCGTTGCTGAACCGGAACGTAACAGCGGTATTGGATTAATACAGTCTACTCCGGTCTACCGGCAGGGATTGAGCCCCATCCTGTTCCAAGTTTTCCATCCCCACATTTCCCCTTCACGTCATCTCAGCCAAATCTCAATTCAACTGGCAGTGAACACAATCATAGCCAGTGAGTCTCTACAAATTGGAGATATTTCGTGTTTGATATATATTTGGGATTGGTAACATCTAAAACTTATACGTTATATTACTTTTTGACTTAAATCATTTTTAGCAATTAATAAAAGGATGTATGATATTTTATATACAGTTTTATGGTGATTTCATAACTTTTTTACAATCAATGAAGGATATATGTTTGTCCAATATGCATTTTTACTAAATAAATTGTTAACTAGGGGACACCCCTGCACGCTTCACATGTCAACCCTGTCACTCGCTGCGCTCGTTACACCTCAGCCTTCGGCCTCGGCCAGTAACTTTTGACTACAAATAATAGTAGGTTAAGTGTACAACGTAAAATCACAATACTAAATTTATTTACAGTATCTCACTCACACTATTTACGTTGTTATATATTTATTGGTATAAACACCCAATGATATTACTTAGTCTATTTTAAACGTATTTATTGCACTTTTTTTTGTTTAACATCTGAATATTAATTAAATAAATAAAACTTAATATTTTAGTGATGCAATACAGTTCTGCTCTCTATAGTTAATATAACAAACTATTTGGATAATTTAGCATTTGTTTATGCTGCCAGCTGGTCAATTAAATTTAATCTCTATAAGAATGCAATTGTAACTTTGACACCATATACGGCAAAAGTATATGGTAGTTTGAAAAGTCTAGCTCTATTACGATTAACAAACAAAATTATCTTTTAAATAAATAATAAAAAAATTGCACCGAAATCGACCATGTAATAAGTTCAGAAAGTGAGTGAACTAAATGACCCGATTTTTTTAATATATATGATATCGACTGAAGCTTGTATACACGATGTTCATAAAAACCCTTCAATACTTCGAGGTATGGTTGGTTACGTACATGAAAACTAAGAAACGTCTTTTCATAAACATAGGTCCTAAAATGCTTAGTTTTCTGTCTGTATGTTTTAATGTGTTTTTTAAATAATCTATCTTATCCTTAAAACACCTCAAGATAGCATCTTCAAACCCCGTAGATCTTTCAAAAACGAGGTACTCAAAAGAAGAAAAATCAGATTTTCTGATAGATGGTACAAATATTTTTAAGATTTTATCATTATTAACTGATTAGTTGTAATAGAATTGGATAAAATTGCCACAACATTAACATGCACTATATTACAAACATTACAACTTATCAGTTATTAATCATCTAAAGCTAGTAATCTTTGTACGATCTTTTAGGAAACAAATTATTAATTTTTTGTGTATCGTGTAGTTTTTTTGAAAAATTTATACTTTTTAAGAATATCAAAATTATTTTCATTAGGAAGTTGATAGGCTACTCTATCATTACGTAGATCTTATTATTTATCAAGCACGTTCGAGTTTCGAATATAATATCTTAAGGGCTATTAAGATATTATAAATTATGTAAAAACACTTAGAGAAAGACATACTGAAAGCTAATCGTTTTATACATATGTTCAAAAGAACTTTTGTCTTAGTTTTCACGTAAGTAATCATATTCTGCATTCTCGAAATGGTTTATTATTATTCAATATTAAGACGTCGATCGTCAAGATATGGGCGAATATGTGAGGCGATTGAGTATTCATAACGTTGACTATTCTTCAGAAAGAGCTATTTTTCAAAAGTCCAATAGCTAGGGAAACTAAAGAACCTACAGCTTTACGTGGAATCCGAATCACGTAGTATCGAACTAATTTTCAGCTAACTGAAAAGCCTCATACTCATTTCACTTTCCTACACAACATCTGAATATTGACTACCATCCAACATGGACACCCCAGACTTCTCTAGTAGTGTCTATGTCGATGGCAACCATTGAGCGGCCACCGTGTCGGTATTAAGAGGAACGATCATTGAAACCATCGCCAACAATCTCCACAACACTTTGTCACCAAGTAGCTGGGTTGTTTTGTGAACACACTGTATTTCTAATATGTCCGTAAGAGTAGTTCTGGTTTGGTACATAAGTAACACCATTCTGTATTGTATAGTAGATTAAGGTAGTTTTAAAAGTGTATTCTATGATTCTATGTTCATCCTATATGATTTCGTAGACTGCGTTATTTCAAAAATTAGGGGGAACTTGGGTCGTAAGGTACTTCAATGACTCAGCACTTTGTTTCAATGATCATTAATCGTTAAAGATCAAAGTAACCTTGAGTAAGCTTTTTTTAATAGGACCAGGTCGAGGCAACAGTCGAGACCATCTAGGAAACATTCTTGCCATGGATGTTCGGATGTACAGGCCGCTTCATACCCACTTGTTTAATGGAAAATACTAGCTAACACTTCTGAGATATACATTTCGTTCAAGAGCTCCTTTTGTTTATCCCTTAAAGTTAAATTGTGTCTCATTTTACCAAGCAAAGTTAAGGCTATGTAGCCCTCTATAAAACTTAACATAAGTACCAACGGATTTACGCGTCTTCAAAACCATGGGAGCAGAGGGGTAAAATGTGTTTTTGTCACATCGAGAATCGAACCTAGACCATTTTCGTTTCAGTACCTTAGCCTCTTAGCTACGGCTGCTCCAATGTATATAAACGGGAGATAAGATTTTCAATCATTCTAGTCTTATTTTTCGATAAAACATTTTGATGTAGATCTTTGATAATCATGCTAAAAGTAGCACAACACTAATTTATGTGTGATTAACTCACATTCAGCAGGTTTATTACCTACATCAAGCCCACTTTGGGCAGTTTGAATCCAAATTGGCTGTTTTAATTGGCTAGTGGGTAGATAAGTGGGGTTTAGAATGAACGGGTTAGATGGAAGCCCTCTTAAAATATATACGAATTATTTGTACCCTGAAATCATATCAGCTGACGCATTTTATGGCACTCGGAGTTTAACATCGAAAAAATATCTAAACATTTGTAGAATTGCGAGTTTGTGTTGGTTTGTTATACATATACAATCTGAGTGCAATTTCATCAATCGTTTGGTAACTATGTATTTGATTGTAACAATGACTACATCGCCCTCTACTCACATCATATTCATTCGAAAGAAATTCATACTATCCCATATCTTGACGCTCGGCCTCTTAAGAATGAATAAATAAATTGCTCTCTTTCCTTTGTTTTAAAACTCAATACATAGCTTCTTAATGCAGCTGAACATGTTCTACCCTTTTTAACAAGAAGGAAAATGTACGTTAATTGTTTTTATATGCAGTTTTAAATCATTTTTACAGTTGTAGATTCGATTGTTAGTATTGATAAGCATTTCACGTTATAAGACGATGAATGGTAGAAACTCAGAACTCATCCATCACAATGATAAACGTAACTTAAAACATAAAGCTGAAGAACTTATTGTAAGTACTTTATTTATCTACTCAACTTTAAGGGGATCACCGTCATCCCTGGCGTGGAAAAGTATATTTGAAATGACTTAATCTAATTCAAGATTTTATCGATATTCTTATGTTGCTAATATCACACAATGGCACAGCGGTGAACATACTGATTGATTTCTATAATATTCTAATTAAATACAATGATCGACGATGCTAAGGGTCCTTTTACAGCCACACTTAAGGTGAATGATGCAGTCAATAGACTCAAACAGTATAATTTCAGTTTTATATTGTAGGACTATGTCGTTAATATGTCGAAAACATACTACGTACTGTGAACACTGCTTCTCAAATAGCCTCTGTGTTAACATAACATCAAAATGGAAGGAATCTTCGGTGCAATATGTATTTTCAAGTCATAATTAAGAAATAAACTCTGAACCGAAACTTTATCTTTCCAAAGAATTCAATTCATTTCAAATATCATTATTTGTAATATAAAGTTAAAAATGAGGGCTTCTTACGTATTTTGCGATGTAATAAAAATCAGACTGAGTACCCTTTAACATTTTTATTTAAATTATATATTTTTTAATTTAAATAAATTATATATTTTTAATAATATATTTTATAATTGACATAAAACTGTTAAAGGGTACTCAGTTTGAATTTTATTACATCTTACAAATCTTTATTTGTATATAACAATATGTACAGTAAATAGCATTACAAATAATACAATAAATTTACCATTAGATTAACATAAATAATTAATGAGTAAAAATTCACCTAAGGAATATAACGATTTGTCAACCAGGTAGTTTTAAAGATTTATTCAGAAATTTGTTTTGTTCATTTCCTGTTTTAAGTAGTCTGGTAAGGTATTTTAACACATTTAGCATACATCAATGATGATTTATTTCTTAATTATTCTATATTATTCTTTAGGAGAACAATTAAACTTTTATAAAAATTTTGTTAAATGTGGTTGAGCACTGCGCAAGACCCAATACTTTTGACCCAGTTAACTAGCTGGAGTCTAAAAAATAATAGAAGGGAAAATAGTCTACTTAGTTCACGTTTTAAGAAACATACATTTATTTATATTGCCATCATTGTCTGCTAAACAAGTAGTTGAATTTATTTTTACAGTCAAACTATATACAACCTAAGTTTATAAAACCTAAGAATTTATTTTTAAGAAGTAAACTAAACAGAACTACTTGCAGTATCATAAACTTTAAAAATGACCTCGTTCATTTTATCTGGGCAGTTGTTTTAATAAATTCAATACATATTACTTGGTACAACCATTATGTCTTGTCTTGACTTTTTCAAATCCGTCCTAAACATGGAACAAGGAGATGAGTCAAGCTGAGGTGCGTCACCCCGGTAATATCTATGTAGAGTGGGTCCCATTCTATCGGCAACGCCGGTATTAGTCTGTCACACGTGGTGCGCTACAGCTGTTCTCTCATCTGGCCGCAATAAATTTGTTTGATCGCTAACCTTAAAACAACATTTGTTCAAAGACTGCAACAATTAGTTTTGGGAATCGGCCCTATTACTCTTTCACAGCAGCGTTAACTGTTTTTGTCGTACTAGCCGTTCACAAGCCGTTCGTCACGTTGGAAATAGAGCGGAGAGGACAGTTTTTACTTCAGAGCGTTTTTTTTATGTTTTGTTTGCTGCAAAATACTTTGATACAAGGCCACCAAGTGGGAAGAACTATGTGGATACCTCTAAACTTAGGCTAGATTTTTAGACGATACTTAAATATCATCGTTAATATCGTATTTAATGAAGATTTTATGCATCAACAAAATATTTCTAAGAAAAATAGCATTAACCCACTTTTTGTTGTTGTTAACAACTAAATTGTCACACTTGTCAGTTAGCTGAAAATTAGACCAATATTACATGGTTCGGATTCCACGTAAAGCTGTCGGTCCCATAGTTTCCCTGGCTATTATTAGGCTATTAAAAAATAGTCCTTTCTGAGCGAAGCCGAACTCAGATAGCAACAATGACTACACTCGATCATCTACTCCCATCACACTCAATAACCCCTCATATTCGCCAATATCTGTGCGATCGGCGTATTAGAAATAAATAATAATAATAATGGTAATGAATTGAATAGTCATTTGGAACTACTGTAATTATCAAATTTATTACACTTTACTTTGTATCTAAACATTAACAAAAACACTACCAAAGTACGTTACACTATAACGTATGTAAATAATGTATTAAATAAATTAGATAAACGGTCTATAAATTTACTATTGATATAACTAACTTTACAGCTTATTGTAGCTAAGAAAATCAATTACGAGTAAGTAGTCAGTTATCGTATTAAAAAAAAGTTAAGTTCGACTAATAATTAAATGTACATATTCATACTTATTCTTCTACTGAAAGAATCTCCGTATTGTATAGAATAGCTGTTGATAAGTTACTTTTTTATTTTTATAAATTATAATTACAGTAATTTAGATTTTTCCATTCGCTCTCGTTACGTTATGGTTTACCTAAACATATACAGTGTGGAAGAAAAGTCCAGGAACAAACTATTCATTTCTGAACGATTGCAGATAAAGCGATAAAACTTGGCACATAAATACTGCACCTGTTAATCTACTTTGTGATTTATCTCCTTTTTTCTGTCATATCATAGGTGATGGCCCGCAAAGAGTCAGAAGAAAATCTTAAATAGGTCAAATAGTACATCATATTAAAGGTCTATAGTAGTAGAACATAACCCCACAAATCCGACCTCAAAAGGTCAACTCCTTAACAAATGACGCTGGTTTAAGGTTTTGAAAAGGTACAATTAAAGTCCTGTTTTAGTCGGTTTATTGATCTATTTTACCTCAACTTGGGAAATTTTAACTTTTTAAATGCCTACTGGACTTATGAAATAGTTTTTTAGGATAGTCGGTGACTGTTCACTTCCAATGGATGGTGGTCCATAAGGAGGTCGACAACAATACTAAAACTAGCATAGTTAAAGATGTACATCATTTTAAAGGAGTTGTCTAGTACAGATGAATACCACAAACAGCTCTTAAAATCGTTTATCCAGTAAAACATGTCAGATGTTCAAAGATTGTTTAAGATTGCTTTATCTATAATCATTCAGAAATGATTAATCTGTTCCGGGACTTTTCTTCCACACTGTATATGGTTTGGATGATAAATTTGTCACAACAGATCTATTGGTGTAAACTAAATCAAAGATAGTTGATCTTCATGTTTAGTTAGATTATATACAACTTCATTGTTGGTTTATACTATTTTGTAGTCGTTTTATAATATTGAATAATCAGAAGGTCGAGTTTTCTAGTCAGATGTTACTAATACTAATTCTTAGTCAGCTGATGTTAACGTGGCTTCACATAGTAGGTTGATACTAATGTGTATAGATGATATACTAGTTCATAATAGGTTGGTACTAGTCTGTGTTTGGGTGGTATTGTACACTTTTGTACTCTGGTAATGCTTCTTTTTAATCGGATGATATAAGTTATTTGGTTAATAAAATCTTTTATATTTTCTTAAAAATTTAACTGAAATTGCATAAAGTTAAAGTGGATTCAAGTTAAAGATCGCATTATTTAACCAGGTGAAGTTAGGGCTAACAAGCTCTCTCTTACACTTAACCTGGAGACCAATGGCTTAACGGGTGACTTCCGAACTACCAACAGTGAACAGGCAGGCGGGCTGCGTGCAAGTACGGGATCGCTCAGACGGTCACCCATCCAAGGGACAGCCACGCTCGGTGTTGCTTGACTCCGTTATGTTGTAGTCGGAACCTTCCGGTCAAGGACACTGGGATAGAAATATATCTAGAGAAAAACTGATAGAAAGTATTACCACTGGAAAAGAAGCTTAATGGTATTAAATTTTTGTTATTGAAAGCTGTACTGTATGTGAAATAAATTTCTTTCTTTCTTAAAATGGTGGTATTAAATGATATATGTCACATTGCCATGTTCCCATTTAACATTTTGAAGTTGGTGCTAGATCTTCGACTCCAAGTGATCCCCAACAACGTTGCAACACTCAAAATGTAGCGTGGGTTAATATTAATTTAATGGCATATTTAATAACTTGCCAAATTATAGGCACAAATATTTTTGTTACATTAGATATCTATTGTAGGCGCGTATGGTAATGAAAAAAACCTACGCCTATACGGGATTTAATAAAAGTACTCACAGCTGTTTAATGTATCAAAAGTAAAACTTGATGAACTGTTTCTAATATCTAGCAGACATTGATCAATCAAACTTACAATCACTAACACGAAAAATCTATAATCTTCGTCTTATTAATAACATTATTATTTATGTTCCTGCAGCAGTAAACATTTCATGAAGATCATAACTTACATTTGAACAGCTCTTATTATTTGACTACTTAAATCTCTATATTTGTTATTCTTGTGGCCAAAAAACGTACTCAATTCCCGAAGCATTCAAGCTAAAAATAATGAACAATTAAGACCCTATTGCACAACTACGAAAAGGAAAGAATTTGTTTACCTCTTTATCGTTGAAATTGGCCAAGATATAAGGGAGGAGTAGCGTTAAAAACAACGGCTTCAAATACTACATTAAAAGATTCCAAAACGTTTGTACAACTGTTTCTAAATGAGAACCAGCTTTCGCCCTTGCTCGCTGATCCCCCCCCCCCCAAAAAAGGGGGGTGGATAATCCGAGAGGCTGCTGAGATAATGGAATGACGTAATCACGTGTAACGGCTGGCCTGTGATAATGTATGACGTCATACACGGCAGGTTGTATTGTCACTGTACATTCCAGGTACAAATAGGCCTGTGACTGCTCCCACTCCATGATTACAAGCTGTGTGTTACTGTGCGTATTTCTACATTTGATTTTGAACTTAATTTTATTTTTACTTTTATATTATTGCACATTGTTAAAAAATATTTATTACATTGTAAAATGGTATGTGAAAAAAATAAAATAAAAATTATGTAAATATGATGAATAATTTATAGTTTGGCTATGAACATCATACGTAGTCTTGTAACTGTCATTAGTTTATTAACTCGACAAAAGGACAATAAAATTTATAAACAAGCGGTTTTTATGACTATGAAAGATTATATCATTCAAGGTGGAATCAAAAACACGTGATGTATAGTGTATACTAAATATTTTATTCGAATTTTACATTATGTTACAAATATTTCCAAAAGAGAATAAAAATTCAATTACACACCACAAACTGAACAAATTCCTCCATCGATGAAAATCGTCGATTTATTTTAAACATTCATTAAAAACTGGTGTCGAAATAACGTGAACGTTGCCCAAATTCAATCACGTAATGTAATTTGTTATTTATGGAATATTACCTAAAAAGACATATTGTACATTGCATTGTTTTAGATTATGCTTTCACACACTAATATTGAACTTTTTCTCCGGTCAAATCCAGTAGAAGTAAAATAGCTTAAATGCAGTTATAAAGTTATTTTTCATAAAATTTGTATATAATTCACAGATATAAGAGTTTAATTTGTGTATTTATGTTTAATAAGTCTTTGTTACGCTAATGTGTACGTATTTACAATAAAAAGGTCTTACGGAAACAGTTTCAATTTACAGTTAATTGACCTGCAATATATATGAATGCGTTAATTTTAAACATTTCTAAGATTTCTAAAATAGAAAAGAGGTAATTTACCATAAAAATGTGAACATTTTAAAATATTACAGTTTATTCGTTTTAAGTTTCTAAATTAAATAAATACATTTTTGAAAAACTGCTGTATTTCATTGATAAACACAATTTTATTATATTACTGCTATAATTGGTTTAAATACTAGCTGATAGATAAAATTTTGTTTGTTATTGCATGTAAATTATTCTACAAGATAGTTTGAAGGATGTTTTTATATTAGTATTATAATAGCTATTAACAATAGTATTCTTACATGCCTATGTTATTTATATATTATGTAGATATTTAGTTACATATAGTTACATAGTAATTTACCTATATTGAAGTTGTTTAATAAATTAATTGAATTGTCTTATGCCATGTGATACTTCAAGTAGAATCTGTTAAGTCTGTTTTATTACATTTAGATTCGATATTGAAATATATTATTGATGAACATATTTAATATAACGTTTATTTTACTTTTATAAAAACACTATTTACTTAAAAAAATACGTTATTGTATAATGAACTCTAAATTTAATATAAACAATAATTAGTTTTTTACTCCCACTATATTTATGAAGGTGAATGATTTATAAGCATTTAAAGCTTTCAGTTTATATCTTACAATTTTCATATTTTCACTATCTCTTCTGTTTATCATAGACAAAAGCCTTTTTGCTCTTGCTCCGTAATCCCACAACTATTTTACGTCCGAAGTAGGTATTATACATATATTTAATTCACATTTATACAAAACAGCATTGGATAAATTAGATAGGTAATTTTCAACTCATAGATAAATGCATTTGTGCTTTCATTTAGTTTATTTTATATCCTAAACGTTGTACTATTAGGATTATATTAGTTTACTACAAATATATATCTCATAACCAAAACAAAAAATATTAATAAATAAAAAGATATAGATAAATACATCTTATAATATATTCTATGACTCGTTCCAATTGTATAGTTATATTTTTCCTTATTCGGAATATTTAGCCCTGAGAGCCTGTCGAAGAATATGTTTCTTCGATTCAATCGTTTATATGAACTGAAAATATCAGTTAGGTTATACGTAAAATCCTATTTTATTCTTGTAAAATTTATTAGTAGGCCTATATTTTTTGCTCTTATAGTATGACTTGAATGTGTGATAGTATATTAAATATTTCAAAATAATATGATAACAGTATTTCGAATCTGGGATATTTATTTCAGAAATGCTGTTAATGAATATGTAACATTTTATAGGCCTTGCATCTACTAAATTACGAATGAAAAAAATGTTTTGGTGTATTCCAGATTATTATTCCAGAGTCAGTTAGTCGTTATCGATTTCATGTCGCTGATTATTATCTTAACAATTTGCATTTATATTTTGTAATATAAATGCATTAAATTTAAGTTATTAAAGTTATTAAATTATTCATTTAACATTTACATACATTTTTAAAGGATGACTGGTATAGTAAACCTTTTTGGTATGATAGTTTTTTCATTAATCTTTATTTTCTTCATGAACGTATCAGAGAATACTATTATTTACTCAATTTACCATACTATTAAGTTATGTAAACCAACCCTCTTCAGAGAGGTTTTAAGAAACAAAATGCTTCACTACATGCCCCTAATTATTTCATATTCTATTCTAACTCCACCTTCAAACTGTAATGTACCCTGTAATAAATTTTAGTCTAACTTTATGACTGCTTGCAGGAATAAATTCTGCCTTTCAATGATTAATTTACTGTCAGCCGCCTTTGCTGTACAGTGCGTTAGTTTCTGGGTGACCACTGATAACATCTACAAAATATAATAACCGTGGTCGTAGAACATAAAGAATATTATGTAGTCATAGAAACGCCTATGCGTTCAGTTTAACATTATTATACAGTATATCTGTGAGTTTTAATACACGTTAGATATAATAAAAAAAAAACTATTTTATTTTCTCATGGATTTAAGAGACTGTAAATACTTGTTTTCTTGTAATTATGCCGTAAAAAATTTAATTTATGGCTAAAATCCTCAAATTAGGTACATTTTGAAAGATATATATTTTTTAATTGAACTAGATATTTACTAATTATTTAATAAATATTTTTCTTGATTATTTAAATTTTGATTGGTATTTCACTTGTCTTTAAAATTGTATAAAAAAACGTATTTTAACGATAAAAAATGATTGGGTTATTTACAAAAGAATAAAACAGTTCTGAAATTATTAGTATACGCAAGCAATAATTAAAGTTTAAAACGTTTTAAAATATACACATTCATCAAATGTTATTCATTTAAATATATTTTGATTTTAAATATTTAAGGTTTTTACCATAATTTAGAAAGTATAAAAATGTTTAAGGACGGCCATCTTATCAGATGATGGGTGTGTAATTTTTGCAACTTATATTTCATTTTCTTTATTGGTTTGTTATTTTTATTGCATTTTGTGGTACCTATAGTTAAATGTTTAGAATATTAACGTGTCAAATATCAGAGTAACTATTTTTGTTAATTCATATTTTCCACAACTTCAAGTTAAATATGGAAATAATCACTATCGGCCCATATCTAAGATTCTAGTTACTAGGCCCAACAGTTCTGCAATAAATATAAAATTACAAGCATGAAATGTATTTCCTTCATAGTACATTATGTGGATATCACTTTACATGGAAACTGCGTAACCACACTTCATTTATCTAGAATGTTTTTATGGTTCCTTTTTCCAACTTTCGGTTATCTGCAAGTGATTCCAGAATTATAAATTTCCACTTTTTAATATTCCACTGATCGTTGACCTTGAAACTGGTCTTCAAACGTGTACGTTCATCCTGCTTTTAACCTTATCATGGTTAATTTTCATATTCTTAGATAGTGTAAAGGAGTATTTTTTATATTTACTTTCCTTAAAAGGTTTTTTTACTGAATGGATTATAAAAATATCTGACCCTATTTTTTTTATTTATACTTTTATTTGTATTTTCAAAATTCATTGCACAACTTGTAAACAAAAGTATTTAAAACATATAAAGCCCAAAAAATGCCTGAACATTTTATAATCTATATTTGGGCTGATATGTTTCAACAGGTTCTTTTCAGGGGTGTAAAATCAACTTTCACAACTTTAATAATTTTCTAAAAAAACTACATTGATTACGATTTTAGTATTTCACAAACCAAATAACTTCAAAATTTATAATCCTCTAAGGGCTGTGTTTAATAGTTAGGTTAGGTTAAACATTATTGACAAGAAACAAAAATCTCTTGTAAGTAACTTATAAAAGACATAAAAACATTTTTTGTATTACTTTTGGCATTTTTATTTGCAATGTCAAAGATATATATGTCTTACAATGCAAATTTCACTGATTTTACAATAGTAACATTACACATAACCAAATTTAACACATGATTATTAGTTGATAAGAAACTGAGGTCAATTTATTTGTTTTCTATAACCAATTGCCGGCTAGTGGATAAGGCTTCGGACTGCGGAGGGCAAGGTTTAAGGTTCGAATCCCTCCTGATCCAACGGTCGGTACTTCACTCGTTGAATAAAATTGAAGCACATGCCTGTAGGCCTTTGTCAACTGGCGAGTTAAGTTAAAAAAAATAGTTTTTTGTTATTTTCATCAATTAAGATTTGTTTCTATCGATGTAATAATGATTGGTAAAGAATTTTAATGCAAAGTACTCAGTAGTGGAGTCTTCCTTAGCAACATTTTATTTTACATACATTGTTTATCTTTTCTCGTTTAGTTCACTATAATCAACTAATGATACGAATACATTATTAAAGTACCTTATGCGATGATATATATTCACCGACAGATATCTTTTTCCAATTTGACGGGCTACATTCGAAATTCAGTGATTTGGCGTATATGAAAGTTGTGCACATGTGAGGTATGTGAGTGACGTTATCAATAAAATATTATTGTTGGGTAACAGATCTAAAAAGTAATATTACTGTGCAAAAATATCAGGTTTAGGTTACTTTTTCAATTTCCTAGCTATTAACATTATTAATGTTGTCATTACATCAATAAATGCGCGTGTTTCCTGAGCTACACTGACAGTACGCAAATCAGTGTTAGGCTATTGTACCTAGGCTAAATATTTTTGACAAAACGTAAAATATATTTGAATTATTTCCCATATTTCAACCATAATCACCAAACAACCACCACATATTATCTATATCTTGGAAATAGCTCATATAGGAGTTATATCACTCTAAATACGTGTATAGAAGTGCCATACATCGTGTTCTATAACATGCCACATACCTTGTGTATTTGTTGCAAAGACTGTCGACGCAAGAAAGAATCCGCAGGATATAACTTGTAAGAAATGCGTCATCTTGTTCATAGAAAATAACATTTCACAACACAAACAACTAAAAAAGCGAATTTATTTACAAAAATAATTGATTATTTTAGTACTGAAATCTTTACTTCCTACTGAAACCGAAACACATGGTTTGATCAAGAAAAGATCGCGTGAGTGAAAACACTGTGAGCGACGAGAGACATAGACTGCGCGTCGCGACGGCTAAAGCACTACTGAAGCTGCGACGCCTAGGCGATCCGAGACCGACGCAGCAGCGCACCAGTGGCCAATCACGGGCGAGTTGCGCTCTCTCTCCACCAATCGCGATACTTCTTTGTCTTGGAGGCGTCTACTTAGCCAGAAGTGGTCAGGTAAAGCCTATTAAATAAGAAGTACATTTTTCTTCTATTTTACACCGCACCTCCCAAAGAAAGAACTTGATGAAATATTTCCGTGAAAGTTTTTACATTCACTCGAAAACGGTGATTTATTAAATTCCCTGTCAGCAAAGAATGTGAAAACAGCCCTGGAATCAGTGCAACAATGTGAGTTTGTTGCAGTTGTGGGATTCTGGAGTTCCAGTTCGGTGCTAACCAATTGAATATCTACGCTGTCACTCTCTCAATATCGTAAGGAGACAATGAGCAGGAATGATCGTAGATTTTAGTCGTAAAATTTCTTAAACTCACACAATGAACATTTATCTATATTCGCTAAAGCAGTGTGTACAGTATTACAACCATTAACGATGCTACATTGATCGTACAGTGGTATTGACACATACACGTACTGTGGTAGTGGCTCATACACGTACAGTGGAATTGACTCATACACGTACAGTGGTAGTGACTCATACACGTACTGAGGTATTGACACATACACGTACATTATTAGTGACTGATACACATACAGTGGTAGTTACTCATACACGTACTGTGGTAGTGATACATACACGTACAGTGGTAGTGACCCGTACACGTACAGTAGTCGTGACTCATACACGTACAGTAGTAGTGACTCATACACGTACAGTGGTAGTGGCTCATACATGTACAGTGGAATTGACACACGTACAGTGGTAGTGACTCATACACGTACTGTGGTAGTGATAATACACGGACAGTGGTAGTGACCCATTAACGTACAGTGGTAGTGACCCATACACGTACAGTAGGCGTGACTCATACACGTACAGTAGTAGTGATTCATACACGTACAGTATTAGTGACTCATACACGTCAAGTGATAGTGACTCATACACTTACAGTAGCAGTGACTCATACACGTCCATTGCTAGTGACTCATTTCACGTAAAGTGGTAGTGAATCATACACGTACATTGGTAGTGTATGCAATACACAGTACAATACACGTACTGTGTTAGTGACTTATACACGTACAGTGGTAGTGACTCATACGCGTACAGTGGAAGTGACTCATACACGTACAGTGGTAGTGACTCATACACGTACAGTGGTAGTGACTCATACACGTACAGTGGTAGTGACACATACACTTACAGTAGCAGTGACTCT